>JARJDW010000207.1:0-14102 GCA_030264715.1 Adinopsis sp. GC000173
TTATAATAATATTGATTTATATAATTTATTTATCCGTTTCATTTTTGGCCAAAAAATGCATGAAATATTTTACGCCTAAATTGATCATTGGACTCAATTAGTAATCTTGACTAAAGATCTCAAATTGGATAAAAATACTAATTATGAAAATCAAGAAGCCCTGACAATGACTATTAAGTCAAAATTCTATGTTTCAATTCTTTGAAATAAGATGTGATTGGTTTTAATTGGAGTTGATGTTAAGCGAACAATAGCAAAGTGAGAAGTAACCGGAACACGATTAATCATTAGGCCTACAATCCTTAAATAGTCAAAATTCTGAATTATGATCGAAGCTCTAAAAGAGAAATGAATTTCTATTACAGGACTTACAATACTTAATTTGTGTATACGCTCTTTGGTTTAACCACTCATCACGAATAAAGTCTAAAAAAAGGATGAAAATCGTCAGAATGAGTTCTAAAACAGTAGTAAAGTTAGTTATAAGAAGGGTTGTCGTTAAGCGAACGTTGGTAAAATAAGGAGTAATCGGAACTTTATTCATATTATCACGTTTCGATAAAAATTCGAATTATGATCATATTATCATATTATTGGAGTTACAATATTTAATACGTGACTTAAATCTAAATCAATCATCAAAACTAAAGTCTATAAAAAGGATGAAAATCTTCAGAATTATTTCTAAAGAAGTTGGCTATAAGGTAAGTTTTTGTTAAGCAAACCGTAGCAAAATGAAGAGTAATCAGAAC
This sequence comes from Adinopsis sp. GC000173, assembly GCA_030264715.1. Classification (NCBI taxonomy): domain Eukaryota; kingdom Metazoa; phylum Arthropoda; class Insecta; order Coleoptera; family Staphylinidae; genus Adinopsis; species Adinopsis sp. GC000173. The sequence continues at coordinate 753 of JARJDW010000207.1, forward strand.
TTAATTCCCATTCGAATGATGATCATAGCCCTAAAACAAATTAAATTTCTATTATGTAATATTTAATTTATGTCTATAATTTTTGACTTAATCGGTAATTATAACTAAAATTCCATAAAAAGAATAAAATATTGATGATGAGTCCTAAAAACAAAGTAAAGTGCTGTAGGATAGCTACTTAAATCTCGATAGGATAACAGTATAGCATAATCTACCTACTGTTAATTATTTATCTATTTATTTATTTTATATGTAATATTATGGCTCACCAACTGTTACTTTATTTGTTAACGTTGTTTTGTCAAAACATTTATATGTTTTTTTCTTATCGGCCGGACAATAATGTAAAATTTAGCTTGATGTTTATTTAAATCTTTTCAAAAAATTTAAATATTATACGTATTATTTCAAAATATTTTTGGTATTCTCAAATATAATATATCTTATTAATGATAACCGCATAACATGTACTTATTTAGTCATCGCTATCAATAATTTTATTAAAATGTATTTGCGGATAAAAAATCCTATTCATTTGAATACGAGTTTTCTCACGCTCCAATGACAAGACAATTTTTTCCTTCTCCACCTCCTCCCTCCTTCTCCTCCATTTCTCTCTAATCAAACAGAAAATTACAAATATATACCTATATATACCTCGTATATAAAACGGTGCAATCGTAAACGCTTATATACATCAGTTAATTTTTATTGCACTCAATTTATCTTTACACTCAAATAAAATTTATATCTGAAATTCCACATATATGCGCGCCCGTTGTTTGATCCATTCCATCACCACACATCCCATCCTATCGTATCCATACCTGAATAACATTTTTATAAGCACAATTAATATAAAATAATTACGTTGTCACTATATAATAACAAAAATAGGACTGACAGGCTGCGGTTAACGCCACTGTTAAATAAGAATACGACTGATTTTCATCAAATAAACCACAAAAATGCGTTTTTTATTGTTTAATATTTTAATACAGGGTGTCTATACAAAATACCTGCAAAATTAATGTTTATTTTATAATTAATTTGAAACATTTTTGTTGTTAGCATTTTTTTAAATGTAGTATTTTGTTTTTATTTGAAAAATTAATCAGCTGATTGCATAAAAATGCATTAAAATTATATGTATATTGATACATACCTGCAAAATTAATATTCAAATTAAATTAAAACATTTTTTTAATTTAATGTTTTGTGTGTATTTTAACCTCAAAAATAAGTTATTTATTATTTATATTTTAATACAAGCTGTTTTATTCAACATACCTGCAAAATTAATGTGTTTTTTATGATTTATTTTGAAACATTTTTGTTGTTAGATTTTTTTAAATGTCATATTTTGTTTGTATTTGCAAAATCAATGAGCTGGTTGTATAAAAGTGCGTTAAAAATTGTATATTGCTGTAAACCTGCAAAATAAATACTCCAATTAAATTAAAACATTAAAAAATATTGTCTATACAACATACCTGCAAAATTTATGTCCCCAATGATTTATTATTATAATTAATTTGAAACATTTTTGTTGTTAAACATTTTTTAAATGAAATAATTTGCTTCTTTTTGAAAAATCAATAAGCTGATTGCATAAAAGTGCATTAAAAATGATGTATTGATCCATACCTGCAAAATTAATACTCCAATTAATTTAAAATTTAATTTTTGTGTGTATTTTGCAATTTTTTGAAAAATCAATCAACTGATTGTATAAAACAAAAATGCGTTTTTTCATTATTTATATTTGAATACAGGGTGTCTATACAACATACCTGGAAAATTAATGTCTCCATTGATTTATTATTATGATTAATTTGAAACATTTTTGTTGTTAGAAATTTTTTAAATGTAAGATTTTGTTTGTATTTGCAAAATCAATCAGCTAATTGTACATTTTTGTACAATCTTGTTTTAATTGTGGATTAAAAATTATATACCTGCAAAATTATTACTCCAATTAATTTAAAATTTAATGTTTTGTTTGTATTTGGTAATTATTTTGAAAAATCAATCAGCTGATTGTATAAAACTACATTAAAAATTATGTATTGATATTGATGATTTGTTTCAGTTGTTGCATTATGAAATTGCTCCACCAGGTAGGCGTCGATTGGAACGCCTTCGTTGTTTGATATTAGTTCAACCAGATTAAGATTAAGTGACTTAGCGAATGAACGGATAGTTACCTTTTAAATGGTACCAGCCTCACCTGGTAGTGGGAGCTTTGGAGGTGAAGGACTGATTCGTAGCGCCTGGCGTGGTAACCAGGTAAACTAACTAGAGATAGAGCTGATACAGGTGATCTGGAAGCTGTTCAGTATCTGTGCGACTAACGTGCTGCTCACCTGGCATATAAGATGTATCGCGAGCTGTGAGTTCGGAATGCCGCGCTCCACGCTCTGCAAGCGGGAAAGCAAAGGTTTGTATTCTTTATTTTTTTTGCATTTTTTCTGTTAGTTATTAGATGCACATTATACACACACATACACACCGGTAATTAACGCTACTCCCACCCGCATCATACACAGTGCGTAGTTCCTATGATATCAATAACCAAACAAGACAGAAGCCACCGAATAAATCGCGTCGCTCCACCACGATGAGACAAATACAAAACAAATTTAATTTTTATCTTCCTTATTTAAATTTAATTATGAGAGGTTATAAAATGCAATCTTATTAGCATAATAAAAGTAACATCATACATGTATGTATGTATGTACAGAAATTTAATTATAAGGCATTATTTCATTATTGCGCACTTGTCTTCTGTACGTAATTAATTATTTACACGTTAATACAAAATGGTACACGTGCTGTGTTGTTGTTGTTGTTGTTGCAAAGATGCAGCGTTTTAAATGTTGTGGCAATTCCATAAAATTTTCAAATTTTCTCCCTGATGTGTGAAGAAGAATGCACTCACTCGCGCTGTGCTCTCGTCGCTGATGCCATTATTTTACGGTGCTCATATAATATGACACAAACAGGAAATCCATTTGTTTCTTTTACACAAGTTTTGTTTATTATTTGTACAGTTTTCAATTAAGGAAATTTAATTTTGCATTTCATTATTCAATTGCGATTTGCAATGTGCCGTACCAATGATCAAAATCTGATTATATTTATGTAATTAAATTTTTAATGATTATCTGATATAAAAAAGTGTATGTATGCGCCTTCTTGCTTCAACATGTGTTGCATGAAAAAAGACGTTTTAAACAACAATAATTATAATTCACGTAGTGTACCTACGTATAATTAATTATTTATAAACATTTTGATTAAGTGCGGTTATAAAAATTATTTTTCAATTTGGAAGATGGAGAAATTTGAATGTTGTGTGTATATGTATAGAAAAAGTATTACGTTTAGTTTGTTTATATACATATCTAGTTATTATCCTAATTAATTTTTTTCTTAAATTTGCTCGAAACATTTTCAAACCAATAATAGAAAATAAATAGATGTGGCTGGCTATGTGAGGCAAAAAAGCGGGCCTACTTTATTTATATATTTGAATGTAATCAATTAACGTAAAAAAGCAAACGAATCATATATAATTATTAATTGGATCTTTAAATAAATACAACAAATAGCCAATCCAATTTCGTTAGTTGACACGTGGCGTGACGTTGTTGCTGTGCAAAACTGCTTTTCTAATTGAATTATTTTATTTTAATCAACATAATTTAAATTGAAAAAAAAACAATAAGAATAAAATATATTTTATATGAGTTTTATAGAATTTTTTTTAATGTAAAGAAATTTAATGAACAAAAATGTTAAAATTTTGAACACGTAGCATGACGTTGAACCTATGCAAAAGTTATTTCTTAAACTTTTTTATTATTAATTATATAAAACAATAAAAATAATTAGAATATTCATTTTATGTAGCGCGTTCTCTCAAATTATCCCGATTTTCCAAAATCTTTTTAGATTATAAGAAAGTTATTGAACAAATCTCTTATACAAATAATATATTGATATTTATTGGATCTCGAAAAGAACATTTGAACATGTGGCATGACTGTGAAGCTATGCAAAGGTTGTTTCTTAAACTTTTTGATTATTAATTAATTAAAACTATAAGAATAATGACAATAATCTTCTATATAACGCATTCTCAAACAATTATCCCGCATATTGAGAATTTTTTTAGTTTATGAGGGAATCAATGAATAAACGGGTCCGGAGTAACAAATTGTTAATAATTAGATCTCTAAATGAACAGGTACAGCAAATTGTTTCCAAGTTTTTAAACACGTGGCATGATGCTGACTGTAAACTTCTACCTATCAAAATATTTTATATAAAAGCAATAAGCATGAGAAAAGTTTTTAAACGATATCCATATTGCATACGTTTTAATTTGCTGCTGATTTTTATAATAAAAAGGACACAATAAGAATTAGATGTATTCTTATTAAAATGTATCAAATTCCTGCAAAAAATCTTCGGCAAAGTGTTTACGCTATATGTAAAATTTCCTTTATACTTTTTGTAGAGTATTGTATAAATATTGTGCGCATTAAAATACAATAACAGAATGAAACGTGTTTGTTCTTGGGAAAGCATCCGACTGACTCCTCCATCAGAAACTTTTTAGGTGATAACAGATTCATTGAACTTTTAAAGCAAACAAACCATTAATAATGAAAAAAAACGCCATTAAAACAAATCTATAAAACTAATTTTTTGAAGAGATTCTCTGTGATATTTTGGCTGTGAGCGCTGCTTTAAAGCAGAGTTTTAATTATCTAACATTTAGATAAGATTACATCGCGCTCGATGTGTATTACTGTGAAAGAAGAAAAAACAAGGACTTGTTTTTTAAATTTGTATAGCTGATACGACTGATATTTTTCTAATCAATTAGATTTTAATAAAATCGTAATTTATGTAAAAGTATTATCATATAAAATGTCGGATTTATTTGAATTTTAAATTAATTTGCGCATTTTATTCAGCGTATTGTCGTTTGCATTTTATGTATGTATGAGATGTGCAAATGTGTGCATGTGTATGTGATAGGATAGAAGAGAAAGAAGAAGAGTGCGGAGATGAGAAAAGCGAAGAGGCTTAATTAAATAAACGTATTGAATCTTTTTGCCGATTGCATGCGCGCACACATTAACAAGAGGCGGCTTAGCTGAGTGACATTTCAAGTCGATTATGGTCACTAATGGCCATGATACGAATAGTTACCATTTCACTTCTTACCCATCACCATCAACATTGACTTTTCCAAAGTTGCGCGCTTCTTCTCGCTGATGCGCGTCCGCTGCGCTGCGCTGGCTCTTTCTATAAAGCCACTAGTCTATTGATTATACCACTCATATACATCCATTTACCTATAAGGACAATGAAATCATTATTATTCAGCGTTTCACATTATTTACATTTTGGATTTATTATCGTCGATGCGAAGCGACATTTTATTACAGCTTTTCCATAAAGAATTGAAACTAAAAAAAGAGAATTATTGAAGATGTTCCTATGTACTTGTATATATGTATGTGTATGTGTTTATATATAAATAAATAATTCTTGTTTTAAGCGCTTCTAGCTGATAGAAAGTTTTCAACATAAATATACTAACGACAAAAAACACACACACATTTATACATACATACATACATATACACATACACATACACACAATTTTAATGCAGCAGCATTTCTACTTTTTCCATGCCAAACACTTGTTGTTAATATGTAAATCGTAAATCATTCATTTTACCTTAACAATCTTGCTATTTTCTAACATTTAGATTTATATACGTGATACAACAACTTACAACTTACTCAATATCAGAAGCATTTTTATATTATGAACAAAAATATACTCTTCTTCATCATTCAACAACATTAGTGTATGATAATTAATAAAATCAGTGCATATGTATGGACTAATCAAATGTTTGCTTTTGAATACTAGAACAAGTTTATATTTTTCATTACTTAACAAATTCATCATTATTTAACTTTGCACCACAATATCTCGAAGCTGTTACAACGCCGAATCATACAACTTGCACTTAATCTAGCGATAATTACGATAGGTGTACTAATTCCGACTCGCATTTCGAACCCAGAAATTGAAATAGCACCGAATCGTACAACTTGCGTTTATCTTGCGATAATGACTGTATTTAGGCTAATTCTAGTTCGCTATTCGAGTACAGAGGCTGAAACAACACCGAGCTTAAATTTATTTAGCAAAAATGACTATAGCTGTACTAATTCCAGTTCGCCTGTTTAACTAAGAAACTAAAACAGCCCGAATCATATAAGCTGCGTTTATCTAGCAAAAATTACTATACCTATACTTACCAATAGCAATACGTTATGTTGTTCACTTATTTTGTAATTACCAACAGGCAGTGTCACATAATTCCGTATTTTATGGAATAGATTAGAACAGAAAACTTTTGGGCAGCACACAATATTTTAAATAAATTTCATTATTAGTAATTCTGATAATTGGACATAGTAATGACTGAAATGTTCTTAAGAGTAAAAGTTTCTAGAAATGAATATTTCAAAATTGTTCTTTATCATTTAACACATCAACTGGTAAACATTACTAGTAGAGCCTTTAATTGCATTATCATTAATATGTATACGAATAGTGTGAGGTATCAAAAGCTACTCCAAAATTGATCTTGATCTTTTAAGACATTAACATGTGTGACATTGCCACATTACCATTTATAATTAACACAGAATCAGTGCTAATGCAGTTTTGCTGAATCATAAAATTTCGGCGCAACGAATGCGAATATACCTACTTATGTATGTACATGTAGTGTGAGGTAAATGAAGAATATACTTCAATTACACATACAGAAATGATAAATCGTTCTCTCATGTACCATAGTAAGAAACATATAGCAAGGCAATTAGAGCAAAAAACATAATTGCCTTTTCTTTTGTTTTTAATGTGTATAATAACATAGAGGCAAAACAAATAAAGTTGATTGTTTGGCACGTTTAGTAATAAATCGATTTACTATTTTTTATATAGTATTGTATATACATACTGTATGTTTGTTGTATGTATGTAGTATGTTATATGTAGGTATGTTTGAATACTTACTTATATAAAGACGTTTCTAATTTGTCTTTTGAAATGCTAGGTTTATTGTTTTTATTGAATGGAAGCGCATAGAGAATAGATAGATTTAAACATTCTTTTTCCACAATATGTATATACAATATATGAACGTAAATTATTTCCATATTGCTTCAATTATGTTTAAAATAGGTAGTCTAATAGTCTTTATATTACAAGATGTGCAAAGATTACAATCTGATATTCAATCTATCCCACGTAGGTACTTTATAGATGTGTGTCTTTGAAAGTAATATGCATTTTGCATAGCATTAAATTAGAAAATTATGTTACGAATGAATCATACATATCAAGAAAATTTATACAAATTGCTTAAGTTATTCTATGAATATTTAATATTTTTTATACTATACAATATTATTTAATATATTTATTTCCAAGCAAGCATTGTCTGTCCTTTACGTCATTCAATATAAAAACTTTTGTAATCATGTGATATTCTCATTCTCTTATTCCATCATTATCTATAAATTATTATTAGCATTTATCTCTTAGCACTTTTATTCATTTTCCAACAATTTCATTTTATTGCTAATTTTAACGATGGATATAATTATCGAAAAAACCATATATTACTATATATAAAAAATTATATCTATTTACATCATTTGCTTGAATTGACTGCAACATTGTATTAAATACCATAAAAGACAAGCAGTTATATTGTATAAATGAAGAAATTAATTTATATTTTATAAAAGTTACAATAAAGTAAACTATGTTGTATTATGATTCGTTGTTTATCGTACAAGTTTTCAATTAGAATAAAATTTATTATTTTTAGGAAGTACAAAAAATACTTCATTAATGATTATTTTTATTTTTGAGAAAATTTAAAAGTTCATGCTTTTATCAACATTTATAAATTGGGTTTTTTTAAATTTGCAGCAGTAAAAAAAATAAAAACGTTAAAAAAACAACCAATTTACGTAATTCCCATATAAACATGTAAATTCTAAACATTTTGCGATGTAGCGTCCTTATTTGAAGAGATACGACTATACTTGCTACTAAACAAATTAATCAAAATTAAATTACCCATATTTCTCGTCTCTTCAAAATTTTTCGTACCGCTTCAATTAAGCGAGTTATCGAGTGGTAAATGAGCCACCTATAATCCATGTCCAAATGATATTTCTTAAATTTTGTCCATATAATTCAGTTATTCAAAGAAATACGACTATTGTTACTATTAGATAAATAAATCACAATTAAATTTCCTACAATTTTCCTCTCTTTGAAATTTTCTCTATCGCTTCAATTAAGCGAGTTTATAGAGTGGTCAATAAGCGAGTAGTGAATTTACCATTGCAAAACGGAAAGGACTTATTTGGTTACCGTATGCTTATTGATGAAAAATCTTACTTTACTTGTTTCGTGATTATAACTTATCCTTTCCTATGCTTTGATACTCTCAATTTTATGTTGCAATGTCCCTCTCAACAGAAGTTTATACATTAAAATACTTATAAGAAATTGAAATACTTTAAGAGCCAATTAGTAGATAAATAGCTAGCAGAGAATTTTTTTTGGAAATTATCGAGTGGATTAATTATTTAGCTTTAGGTAGATTAATCACCATTCGTAATTTTTATCACCACGGATTTTATTTGAAGATTGTATCATGCAAATTATTCATCAAAAAGGCTTGATTGATGACAAACGAGTTACAATATAATTTGTGTTAAAATACCAATTTAGCATCATAAAAAATCTATTTATGTTGATGATGGAGAGAAATGAAATTAATTTAATAATTTAGTTATATACCGATGTGTTTAATGATTGTTATTACTTAAGTTTCGTATATTGTGAGTCGAGTAATTGAAAATTTATTATTTATTATATAGCCGCGCAGATGCACTCAGTACCTACCTACCTTACCTTACCTACCGAGGTAATCTAATGACATAGTAATCTACAAAATGCGCTTAAGTTTGTTTAATTGCCATTGGTAAATTAGTAAAGAAAAACGAATCCATTTTCATGAGAAGAAGAGAATTTGTGCGCCTCCCATCATCCGAACAACGTTTTATTTCTCTATTACGTCTTGATTCGTATAATTTTGAAAGCGTTTAAGTAAGTAATTAGTAATGTAATTAATGAGATTGCATACATACGTTGTGCGTTTTTTTTTCTTCTGCTTCATCATCATCCTCTTCTTCTTCTGCTTGCTTGTTCAACTTCAACTTGCTTCATTTATAATATGGTATATGGTGTGTATTTACTTTGAAACCAACTAATTTTTTTCCGCTTCCATCATCTCGTTTTTGAAGAGTAGAAAACTCATTACGCCTATAATATAAAACGAAAATTAGTTCGAACTAATTAAAATGGTAATAAATTAAATAACAAGTACCTATAAAGCTGTTATAATTATAGTTTATTAAAAACACCCTTCATTTTGTTGGGAGCCTATTTTATATTCGAATTTAACGATGGGAATGAAAATCAATCAATATGTGTTAATTATCAAATGTAATAATTATGTAAACGCTTAAATTATTTATCCACATAAATTTAATAAACCTTTTCTTTTATACGAGTACCTTACCTAGCTAGCATGCATGCATATACAAGAGATGTTATAATTTGTAAATGCGATGTGAAAGTTATATATGAAATGATAAGTGATTATTTATTTGTATAAACTTGTTTCATATATTATTTATTCTCTACATAGATTTATGACTTAATCTGACAAAACAGCAAATTGCATTAACTATTAATTTAAATATCTAATTAATTAAAAATTAATAAAACACCATCACTAAAAATGGCAATTGGCAATTGGCAATCAAAATAGAGAGAAAAAAAACTAACTATCTATAAAATTAATTTCAAGTAATCAAAATTCATTGATTGATTGCATCAATTACTATAAATTATATTTCATTAAATTATAAAGTTGATATTAAATTTATAACAAATATAATAATAAATTATTTTTAATTAAATAGTACCCAGGCTAATTGCTACATCTCAAATTTTCCAATAAATCACTAAACTCATTATATTATTAATTTACACTAAAAATTATATTTAATTAAAACTAGGTATACATATATATATACTTCAATTATATTGGAACATCATTTTGCAATGGCAAATAAATTTACTTTTTTGTTGACGTTAATTTATATTTGCACTATTACACAAATCTTCCTATAAATCATTAAAATTGAAAAGTTACATTATTTTGTAAGATGTATGAAATAATTGCATTTAAGACTATCTAAATTTTATTAAAAAAAAAACATTTGTATATTAATTATTAATTAAAAACAGATGCTTATATTGGAACATCATTTTGCAATGCCAAATAAATTTACTTTTTTGTTGACGTTAATTTATATTTATACAATTGCACAAATCACTAAAATTAAAAAGATACATTCTTTGTAAGATGTACATATGTAATAATCGCATTTAAAACTATCTAAATTTAATTAAAAAATATTTGTATTATAAGATTACATTATTTTGGAATGTCATTTAAAGATATACTGTCAAACCTCTCAATATTAGGGATACATTCCTTAAAAACATAATGTTGACCGAATCAATGTTAATGGAAGAAGAAAAACTTTTATACGNCCAATAATTAAATCCAACATTTAAAATAAAATGTAAATGTTCACAAATTTGTAAAAAATTCAAACAGACGTTGCATAATTTATGGTAATTTAGTTCGATGGTGGAAAACTGCTGGGCGGCAGTATTTTGACAATCGTAATCATTTAGATTCGTATAAATTTTTAACAAATTTGTAAAAAATCAAATTCACAACAAGGTATCATTTAGAGAGGTAATGTTAAAAAAGTCTTACTATACTAAAACGAATATGTTTGTTATTTTATTAAAAAAACATTATTTTTATTGGTTTTGCAATGATATCTAAATACCATAGTTTTTTTTTTGTTGACGTTAATTTTTATTTGCTTAATTGCTCCATCAATCGAACAATATTTCTTCATAAAAACCGCAAATATCACTTCGCTAAGCAACTATATTATTGAAATTGAAAGACAATACGTATAGAGAATTAACATTGCAGCAATAAAAATTTAATTTAATTACTATTTTAGAGTTAACATCTAAATTGGTAATTCAAATATATAAGCGTCAACCGCAAAAGCCGATGCATCGATGGTTGGATTAAGAAACAATTAAAACAAGGTCTAAAAATATAATTTATGTAAAGGCAAATTTATGATCGCACATATAATGATGATGTGACATAAATTATCACATCATAGCGACAAATACGACGAGCAAAGTATCACTTATGAAGGAAAAAATATAAAAAGAAATTGAAATTCATTAAATATGTAATGAAGGCACTCATGTATAATACAAGTTAACTCATAACATGTAATATATTTGTAACATTACACCTGCATATGTCGTCTATAAATTTATTACAGAAACACGCATGTTGTAAGATTATATAGCAATGCTTTTAGCAAAATGTCACAACAAAACGAATGATTAGGACAAATCGTACAATTTGCTTTGATAAACGACCACAATTTCATTAATTTATTTATATCTAAGTCTGCTATTAAAACAAAATGGTCTAACATTATACATTTAACAACTCGTTTTTACTTTTTTCAGCTGCACCTCGCTAATTTTAAAACAAAAAACTATGTATAAATAGGAAATTTTGCGTTTTCTGCCATGGGAATTAATTAATGCAAATTGTATGTGCGCATCTTCATGTTTGAGTAAATTTATAGAAAAAAATAAAAATGTTGACGTATAAATGTGGAAAATAAATTACGACATGTTTGTTTTTGGTCCGTGCAGTTTTATATGCAATAAATACCAGTGCAGAAATCCTTGTAAAAGATATGTAATGTTACATCCATTATGTACGTTAGTAAAGTATAAAATAATTTATTACATGTTTTATATATATTTATATACGTATATATATAATATATAAGAGGTGTATATATCTAAAAAGTATCTTTGAGTTTATTTAAAATATTAATAACGGTAAATTGTTGTATTATGTAATATATCATTGATAACCAACAGAATTCTATATTTATAATTATAAGTTGCAATTTTATGGATTTGAGAATCACAACACAAACATTAACGTAGTCATACTTATTATTTCTTTTCTCCTCTTCCACACATTTATAATATTTACTTTGCCCGATATAATTACTATAATTTCACTAAAACAATTAGAAAAATGAATATTATTTATATTTCTCTTAGTAGGTATGAATTAAGACATTATATCTGAGTTTTTATCGCTTCGTTTGGAAATGATAATTGTTTGTTTTTGGGTATTTACAGATGAACAAGCATTAAGTTAATTGTTTTTTCTCATCTCATATTTGTTATTTAACAAAAACATTAGTAAAACAAATATTATTTATATTGCTAGATATTAGTACAATTAAGAAATTATCTATACCTAGGTAAATACCTAAGTAATTTTTTAATATTATTAATAAATAGTTTTGGTTCATAACTAATATTAATCTTAATAATTATTGCTTTTCCTCGCTTAAATGAATTAACTTCGCACTATATAATTATGTAAATACCACAGTTTTATCGAAAGAATTAGAAAACAAAATTACCTAGGTATCTAAGTATTATTACTATGTTATGATACTATTCCTAGATACCTAATTATCTTTTTTGGCACTGAGTATTGTATGATTAGATAATTGTTAATAAATTGTTTAATAAAATCTCTTTGAATCGTCTTACAGGTTAGGAAGTTTAGCAAATCATAGTATTTTTCCAATTGTAATTCAGAATGTGTCAGTTGCAATTCTGAACTGGTCGATTGTATTTCAGAACCCGTCAAATGAAATTCAGATTAGTCAATTGTAATTCAGAATTTGACAAATGTAATTCAAAATAGTCAATTGTAATTCAGAATTCGGCAAATGTTATTTAAAATTCATAAAACGATAAAATACCAACATAAAAAGAAGTGCTGCGTTGTGGTGTTCTTGTATTTCTGTTCAGAATTAAATTTCATCAATTTTAAATTACATTTGACGAGTTCTGAATTACAATTGACGAATCTTAATTACAATTGATGAGTTCTAAATTACAACTGACTAATTTCAATTACATTTGATAATTTCTGAATTACAGATGATACATTCTAAAATACAATTGTAAAAGGTATAGTATGCAAAAATGTTACATAT
>JARJDW010000208.1:0-10637 GCA_030264715.1 Adinopsis sp. GC000173
TATTAGAATTTTCTTATTTAATTCTAACTTATGAGAATCTTTATGTTTATAAGTTACATTTAAACGCTTTTTTCATAGACTTTTTGAATATTTTATAAATAAAAATATACTGTAATATAGGTTTTATAAAAAGAATATTTAAATGATTAGTTTATCAATACTTTTTGACACCCAATTTTTAATAAATAAGCAACATTTGTTTTCAACTTTTGATGGAAAATTAGGAGTTTTTAACATGCACAATAAAACGTATGTAGGTTTTATTTAAATAAATATTTGAATGGTTTATTAGTCTACGCGTTTTTGCATAGAAATCGTCAAAATCGTTTTGTATAACTGCTCTTATTAAATGTTAAAATATATACTCCTAATATAATAATATAAATGCTATAATATTTAATTCAAAAACTATGTGAAATATTGAGAAGCCCTCTCGCGGATATTAGCCGACGTAACTCTATGAGTTGCCATATTTTATTATTTTCAATTTACGGGAGCTTATAGTAGGCAACCCAGCCGAACACCGAATCAAGGCCAACTCCGTATGAGACCGGCACCTTAAGTAATAAAATGTTAATTGTTGTACGGCATTAAAAGCTTTGTAATATTATATTAGGAAAATATTGTGGAAACAAAAATTGTTGATTTAATGAAAGATAATTTAAAATGTCATGTATTTTCCTATAAAATTTCACCATTTCAACATGAAATAAGAATTAATTGATTTAAAACTTGGTGAATAACCAAAAAACTTTCAGACAATATTAGTCTTTAATAATAAGTTGCCTAAAACTGTGACATTGTTACAAAACTATTGAAAATTAATTATTAACATTAAACTTTACTAAGGGCCGACAAAATAATCAAATCACTAATCCTCCCTTAACTAAAGGAGGAGTTAAGCTAATCCTCTCTTAAAATGACACTTAAAATTTTTCAATTTCATAATCAATTTAATCCAACTTTAGTTATTGCTACATTAAGTGAGGTTGGCAATTCTATATTCCTAGATTTTCGTAAATGTTCCTGACATTTCTACCAAAAAAAACAAGGTTCGCATTGCCGAATCCCTAACAATAATAATTAATAACCTAAAAAATTGATGCTTGCTTTTATTTACTCAAATGACACTTAATTCTCGCTTTAAAATTTAAGTCTCCGATATCGGTCCCTTAACTTTAATCGAGGATATTAACACTAATGGACCGTTAAAAAAGATTATGAAATTGATTTTAATTTTTAAGGAAGACTTAAAATTTAAGTCTTCCTTAAATATGATTATGAAATTAGCCCTTAGTTTTAACTTATTAACATTAAAAAAATAATAATATTACTCAAAACAACTATACTTTTTAGGCAATTAAGACATTACATAATTTGTAGAAGTAATTATTTCTAATAAATAATACACATATATGGAATTTTATAATAAAATTATTTCAATTAATTTTTATGGTTTTTTATAAATAGAAATTATTAACAATTAAAAACAACTTTCGACAAGGTTTCAATTCAAACAGCACAATATACAATTTAATTTAATCAAACCAATAAACATGTGACAAAATTTGTCAGTTATAAATAGAAAATTAATAATGAAATAATAGAATTTACAATAAAATTAATTTCCAATTTCAAGTACGGTATACGACTTTTCACATATATTTAAAACCACAATTTTTAATTAAAAGTAATGGAACATATTTTTACCATTTTTACCTTGTTTATAACAACAAACCATTACTTGTTGGCAGTTTGAAGGCAAATAAATATCCTTATATGTAAATGTATTAACATTAACACGATTTCGGTTAATAACCTTCTCGATTTGTTACTTTTTCAACGCTCAAATAATCTTCTATAACTCGACGATACACTTAATGATTTAATTCGCGGAAATCTTTAATATCAACAAATTATTGTACCTCTCGCATAATCATTCACCTTGATGGTGTTATTCGCCTTTAATGCTTCTACTGTGGCGATTGCTCAATTCAAAAAAAAAAAGAAAACATTTTATATAGCCGGTATTATTCGTCATCGTATATTAAATAATAATAATAAAAACAATATTGTTCTGTTCTTGATAGATTTACTCGCGTGTTTTTTTTTTTCGAACCGTAGGTCTCGTTGTTCTGGTTGTCGTTATCAGGCACGGACACGACACTACATTATATTTTAAACGCATTGTTCGTTTTAAATGCGTAATTTACTTTTTTCAATCGGATTTCGCAAGGATTTCAATTATTATCATATCATATCGGAACGCATTGAATATACACGTAGGGTCAGGTCAAGCCTTGACTCGGGGAGTGAGGATGCCGCATAGTGAATGCAGCATTTTCTTAAATCATGTTTGCATTGTTTATTTCAAGGCATTTGGGCGTTTAAAACTGATGAATTTGCAATATCATCAATACAGAATATTATCCATCTTTTAATGGAATTACATCATTTTATATATTCTTATTCACATAAATATTATTAAATATAAAGTTTGATTTGATTAAATGTTATATGCTGATATTATTAAATTTTTTCTTACAAAAGAACTTTATTAAGAATAGCGTAATATCAGATTACATTTTCAAGAAGTAGATTTGAGGCCGGTTCGTATAAAATATGTTTTATATTTATAAAAATTGAATTTAAAATTAATCAATATTGATATATTGAATCTCAATGGTTAAAAAGTTAATTTGCAAAGTTATAAATAGCAATGACGCAAAGAATCCAACTTTTTAAATTTAATTTTCATGATAAACGAGATAAAATCTTTCTTTAAATATTGAATAATTTTGATAAATAAATAACAAATATTGTATGAAACATTTAAATTGGGTACTTACATTATGTGTCATATTATGTATTCATTTTAAAGCTTGTATCTACTTTAATGTTACTTATTTAATTAAAATATATAAAAGTATTTGTCTTTAATTAATTAAAAATGCAATTGCGCCAAAAACTAAATTCATTGTATTAAATAAATACTACTTCCACTATTTTTTTTGTATCCAAAAACCACATTCTACTATCATTTAAAATAACATTAATTAAATATTTAATGAGACACGAAGCAAATTTTTTATCCATCTTGCATTTTTATATAATTGTGTACTTTGGTGCAAATTAAACAAAAATAATATTTGCAAAAAAACATTACATTTTTACATAAGTATACTTAATTAACAAAAAAGTTGGAGTATATTATAAATAAATATTGAAAGCACCAACATGATGAAAATTGGAAATCTAATCCAACTAAGATAACAGTGTGCTAAAGTTTAGCTGTCTAGCTGCTAGACTAAGAGATAAAGAGTAAAAAATTGGTAACTCTAATTTCGTTAATAATTTTTAACGTATCTATTGTATGATCGAATAATATTTTTGATTAACTTCAAACAATAGCCAATATTTTACACATTAATATCATCATATTTTGACAAGCGTAAATGATTTTTCATTGCAAGAATAAAGCACATGTAATAATGTTGATTTACTTAACAACCAACTAAAATTAATGTCTATAATAATATCAACGCGCTACAAAACACTAGAAAATCTAAAAACACACCATTCAAGAAATTGTTATGCTCTTTACTATGTGAAAACACGCACGCACGTACACATTTATATTTCCAGGCTAATAATAAAATGTGTGTGTGTGTGTTGATTTTCATTACTCAAATTCATGCTCAAACATTCGCGAGTATTTTTTAATTTGCATTATTATTATTTGAAGACGAATTTATTATGGAAATCAAAACACAAACGTTTCATTTTCAAACCAACGAAACAATTTCAAATTTTCTTTAATAAAAAAAACAAACGCTTTACGTAATTCCATCGATGATAAAATTATCGAAGCAATTTAGATTAAACGAAATAAAACACAGGGGGCATGAAATTGTATGTATTAATGTTTAATTACAACTTTTGCAATTTAGTTTACCTTTCCGCTGCTGTAAAACAAAACTATTGTTGATGCTGTATAAGAAATGTGCGACTAGTATATCTGTTTTATTATTTCAGATTTAGATAATGTTATTACAGCAGCAAGTTGAATCAATATACGAAAAGCATCTTCGCGCGGTAATTTAAAACAATTCGTTTAAGTTTTGCGAAGAAGGGCGGACGATGGAATGCGTCGACAAGTTATGTTGCGCCCACCAAACTTAATTTCACACAAGCAATCTTTTTGTGCGAAGATTTATGAAAAATGTGTTTATCCCATATATGTATTGGCTATTTGAATCGGTAATGTATACGTATAGTGTTTAGTAACAACACATATTTATCACCTGTTTTATTTAGTAGATGCCATTAAAAAGATGATTGATGTTAATTCTCGGTATTATCAAAGTTTTTGTTAATGTCATCATTACTAGACACAATTAAACTTCGCAATAGAGTATAACATTATACATATTTCAAAGTATCGTTCGGAATAAACGCATAATAGCTTAAAATTGTAACTTTATACTGATAATTTTGAAAAAATATATTTTAGGAAAAATGACTTGGTTGATGACTTAATCCCAAGTTGTTGTTATTAAGAAATAAACATTTTTTTGTATTTTTGTCTAAGCAATTTACATGTTTAGTAAATTAGAGTTCATTCATAGTATCTAAAATCATTTATTTATTTAAAATAATGTGAAGGGCTCAAAACTAACGTGAAAAATACCACCAGTTGATAATACAAAGGACATTTCTGTTAAGAAATAACTTAAAATGGACTTGCTTCATTTAAAATTTAAGGTAATATGTAGTCTATATGTCGTCTAAATGACTCAGGTTATAATACAATGTAACTTTTGGGACATTCTATAGATAAATGAATTTTTTGGCTATATGTAAAACCAACATCACACTTGTTAACTATGAATTCCATTAACTATACTACATGATTAGACTCGCATTCAGTCAGTATTGTTAAGTGCGATGCCAATCATGCCAATCAAGAACGAAATATAATAGTCCGTGAAAGTGCTGACAGTAATTAATCGCTTGATTAATTTGTTTTAAGCCTACCTTATATAATGCGCGGTCAATTTCATTAAAGCAAAATATGTTAACAAACTGGTGTACCCTCCATGTCACTCAAATCAATCAATATATCGATGGGGGAATCATGCAATAATGAATTAATGTTTTTTCCAAGTAAATAAATATACTTAATATGTTTACATTGCTCTTAGAAACACTAGTAAACCGAGTCAATGATTTTTCGTATCGATTTTAAAAATTTTAATAAAGAACGTTGATTTTTCTCAGTTACATACAAAATTATGTGCAACGTGACGATATGATTAATATCCCCTCATTATTTTCATAGCTTTTCACTAAAAATTAAATTGCTTGCATTTTCTTTAATGTCCTATTCATCAAAATAACTATCAGACAATCCATAAATTCAACAATCAATCGATATTGATTCACTATAATTGGCCGCATAAAGTAGGCTTTACCATTTTTTTTTAATAAAATACCTTATAAGCACCGTCTTGCGTATAGATATGTTAGTAATAATACACGATTTGCTTGGATTTCTGATGAAACGCTCCTCCATCCATGCAAATCGGATAGTTATTATTATCATTCGGAGCTATTCATCCACCCGCCATTCTTCCAACGTTAAAGATTTATACACCACATAAAAACGTCGATAACTTTATGGTCTAAATTATACGTGTCATTTGTGATAAAAAAATTTTGAGCGGAGCGGAAAAATCGGAAAGTTGGATGATGTGATATCTGACATGGGAGTTTCGCTTTTTCTCATCGTCCAATCTTTCAAAACTCAACGGTATAAAGTTTTGTTGCACAGCAGCAGCGCTTAAAAAGGCAAACGAAAGAACGGAAATCTAACGAGTTGTTTTTTTTGGTATTGTTATACGAATTTCCGATTGGTGATAAATTTCAATTTAAAAAAATAAACAATCTTTTAATCAATTTTAGATTTATAATCGTTTTTGGTTTCCTCTTGCCACTTCACAAAATATAGGTTAAACTGATGTAACGCCACCTTTAGAGTTTTCATTTTAACAAATATCGCCCATTTGAGTGATAAACGTTTTCTATTAAAAATCTCATAAACAATTTCATTTAATTTCGCTCATTTTATTTTCATCTCAAGATGTTCATTGGTTTCTAAGTTGTGTGAGAATCACTTTGTTTATTGCTTACAGTTTAAGTGCTTCCTAAAATTTCCAATATTCTTTACAATTAAGCTTTATTTTCGAGAAAAACAAGAAAATTACTTATTAGGAGTGGATTCATTTCTCAGTTAATTGGCTTCCGAAATATCCGTGTAAATAGACGATCCTGAATTAATATAAAATTAGGGAATATTCAAACCGAAAACTGTCTAATTATAATTTATTAGAAAATAAACAAATTTATAATAGAAATAAATTAATTGAAATTTAAAACCTAAATTGAATAATTTTAGACATCAAACCCATTAAACATTATGCCATTATATAAAATAAAATCAACTGCGGTTTTAGCTGCTTTTATACTTCATTGGTTAGCTATTTATGCTTGATATTATAAAATTGCTAATCAATTTTTGTTTAATTTTATAATAATAACAACAAGGAAAATTGTTAATTAAAACCATATTGAAAATCAGCATGTATTTAAAAATGCATTAACATCATGCAAAAGTCAATCGGTTAATTATAATTTAATCATTAGAGAGTGACATTTTCGTATCTTTTTATAGAAAAAAAGATTTATTTCTAGTTAAAGTTTAAGAGATGCTCAATTTTGATAATATATGAATGTTGTTTCTAAATAACTGAATTTGAACAAGTTTTTATCGAAATTTATTACACCGTAAAAACAACAGGAAATGTGCGCTTCTGAAAAGAACATTCCACTTGATTCAAATGTAAATTCGTTGCCTATAATGTTATTTATCTAATGTAAATAAATGATACTATAATATAGTCCCCCCGTAAAACTTGAAAAATGTACAACGGTGCTTCATTTATCACAATAAACACATCCATGATGGAAATGACGAATTTGTTGTAAATGCGCTACACACACACACACACACACACAACAAACACGCATTTAAAGCAAACCGAAATTAATCACGGCGAGAACGGGTGACGTTTGATCATTTTTATTTCAGCCTAGCTCACTTCCTTTCATTTTCATTGCGTATACATAGAAAACTAATTAAAATCACCCCCGCCGTTCGTTTATTAAGCTCTTAGCGAAATTGAACAAAAAATGTGTAAAAACCTCGACACATTATTTATTATTACTAACTATTCGATTATCGACATTCACGAAAAACACATGAAACATTGAAATATTAATATATGCTTTTTATTCATAAGCCATCAAAATAACGACAATAAAAAGTGTGAAGAGTGTAAAATATATTAAAAATGCAGAATGCTGTCCGAAAACAAAAATTTGATGAGGGTTTTTTTTGTTACACTACACACTGTCACCTATCCTTAAACCGCACACAAGAATTTTGCATCGCAAAGTATACAAAACCAACTACAGCGTTTATGCATTACAACAAATTTAAATTAATTATCAGGTAGTGATCGATAAACAAGCATCTATTCATTGCTTTTTATCAATTACGTAACATTAATTAAAACACACTTTGCAAATGTAGCGACGGCGATGTTTTAGATTTCAATGCAATTTAATATGCATTTAAACTGATTTAGTTTTAAAAAAATGTTATCTTGTTCAAATTTTGAGCCTTGGTGCTTTTTTCAATGCGTTGCAAGCTTAGAAAGTTTCCGCTTAATATTCACTAAACTTAATTGCTGCTTACTTAAAGCCTTGCAAGAGGCAAAAAATTAATTTGCGGCTGGCTAGATTATTTAGTACCGTAAGTGATATTTGGAATAAAATATACACTTCAAGGACATTTACTACTACTAACTAAACTATTCAATATTATGTTAGGTTAGCAACAACAACAAAAAAATCGATAAGAAAACGGTTTTTGTTTCGATTTACCACAAAATATTTTAGTTTATGTTTTGATTGACATAGAATTTTATTTATTTTTAATGGAATTGGCTAAAAATATTATTCATTGGTATTAAAGACCCAGTATAGTTCTGTGGTTTTAACGCTCTTTTCTAAAGTTTTTGTCCTATTATTTTATTTATTTTTTATTTGTGGCTTAGCAAATATTCATCTGTCAAGAGAATGCAACATTTGTGAAAGATATAATAGACTGGGGATAATCATTCTTTCTTTGCATAGCATGGGTCAAAATAAAGTTAACAAATCCGTAATATTAAAGAATTTTACTAAAATCCTCTTCAAAAGGTGAGTCTTATCGAAAGTTTTTAATGGGCGCAAATGGTTAATGATTGGCCACTGTTAAGTTATAAGACTTACCAATTGATTTATGATTTGATTGAGAAATACTATACAAAGGCGATAATGCTTGGTACTTACCTAAAACAAAAAGAAAAGACATTAAATTATTGAGGAAAATTTGTGTGTACTACAGCAATTTTTATACCAATGTTGCATTTTTAAATAAATCACCGAGAACGTATAATGCGAACAGTCTCACAAAGTGCAAATATAAATATTTTATATATTTTTAGAAATAGTAGAAAAGTAGTATTAATAGTAATAAATAAATTAATTAGTAAACATTTATTGTTAATAAGAGAATTTCCATAAAAACTACTGAATATTTTACTCAAATTTCGTTTAAGAACTGGTGAATTCTTTACAAATTTTATCTACAAAATTCTATTGATATAAAAATTTAGTTTAATTCAATTCTACTTTAAACTTTAAACAATTTATTAAAAAAAACACACACCCTTAAATATTTTGCTAAACACGCTCCTCTAAATATCTAACATGTTTGCTTATTTTTTGCTTGAAGCGCGCTGGCAACTGTATGAAAACGCAATTTCCTCGTCGACGAATAAAGAAGAAAATTTTCAGTGCGTGAAAGCATTATTTAATATTAATTTAACGCCTCCAACAAAATGTGCATCCACCTTTCCCCTCTCTCGCTATCCGATTTTAATAATAATGTAAAAACGTACAAGAAGTCGGGGCTGCTAAATTATTATATTAATAATAAAACGCTATTAAATATCGCATTATAAAATCGACGAAAAAATGAGAAGTTCTGTATATATAATACACGAGTGGGTTTTGCAGTTAATGCCTTGCTGCTGCTTTTTTGTCGCCTCTTTTCACCATTTCGCCATGATGACGATGAGTAATATCTCCGGTTGAAATAAATTATGAAGATAAGATGGATTGTAATTAGTTTAATAGTTTGTATAAAATATGATGTACATTAATTTATTGGACGGAAAATTATTTTAAATTGCTTTTTTAATGCGACAAAGAACAATGATAAATCTATTTTCATCTTTTAAAAAAATAATTAAATACTTTTAATAATTGTTTATTATATATTTGGATTAGTGACTCTCAAAAAAAGATCATTAGAGTGGGGTCATAGAAAAACAAATTACCCATTTCTGAATTTAAATACTCGCGCAGATAAATTGTTTGAGAAACACTGGTTTGGATTATTCAGCAAGAATTTTTGGCTATTCCAAATAGGATTGATTAATGTAATTTGTAAGCATTACTTTTTCAAAATCAGAGAAATCCATGGAGAGTGAAATAAACTTCCACATAACAAAGATTTTCAGCAAAAAGGGATAAATAACTAAAATTCTAAAATGTAAATGATAAATGATAACACAACGTAACTCACCATTCATTTATTTGCGATAATTGTTCAGTTTCCTAATAAATAACGATAATTTTTTGCTTCAAGATGTTTATTTTATTCAAAAATAATTATTGCATTAAAAATAAAGATTCGTTAATCAACTTATCGCAAGAAATTGATCAAATATATTTTGGTTTGTTATCAAAACATTGATAAATTAAACTTTTTTAACATTTTTATGTTAAATTATCTAATACAAAATATACGGCGTTTCATCACCAACATTTTATCAGCTTTTTTATAATATACATGTTAGTCAACCCCAATAACTCAACTGTATAATTGCTCACATAATTATTACCAAGTTAGATTTAAACAAAATTTGTCACTTTACAAATTTTATTTAGCTACTAGTACGTTGTAAAAGTTTTCAATTATCTCTTGTTACATGTTTTCAAATATAAAAACAATCTAATTTAGTATTTCTGAAACTTGTTGATTCATTCGAAAAATCCCTGTTGTGACAGCCCCAAAAAAATGGCAACTCCCACTAATGTATAATAGTAAGTAGCCTTCAAACAAAAAGAGAGTAAAGGATATTAATTTTAGTGGGTGGGATGTGATTTCAGTGTCAGCATTAAAAAAATTTCCAATTTCCAAGCAAATATTAGGTCTACCGGAAAGTTCTGTTCGTTTGAGAAATAAAAACGTGTAATAAATTAGTTAATACAAATTTTTTAAACAAAAATCAGTACTATCTATTGCATTCTTACTGTACATCATTTCGTACTATTTTTTTAATACCAAACTTTTATTTAAACCGTATTTAACTTAATGATGCTGGGGGTTGGAAACCCATACATTTACATTTTTAAAATGCTTTTTTTGATAAATTCTACATTTAAACTAATACAAAATATTA
>JARJDW010000210.1:0-26298 GCA_030264715.1 Adinopsis sp. GC000173
AATTATTCTTCTAAAGTAAACTGAAAATAACTTAAACAATAACTGGGAGTAAGGTAGTGAGATAGAGAAAGACGTGAACGTCATTACGAATAAGAATGCATCTCCTATCCTTACACCTGATTGCGAATAAAAATCGTTTAGATAAACATGACAAAATATAGTGCAGTCAGCTGTAGGTATACACATCAGAGATGCATCCTTACTCATGACGTACTATAATACATGAGCGTTAATCGGTAAAAATACTTTTCCCGCAGTTAATGCGTAAAGTTTACTTTTAATTTTAATCAATGTATAAATAAAATTGTATGAATTTTAAATTTTTTTGGTCAAAATTGATTCACCTTATAAATAGGTACACCTTTAATAAGCTTCCAAGATTCTATCCCTAATTAATTCAATCAAATTACAAAATTTAAAAAAAAATTTAAGATTTATTGATAATTTTAAATTTAAACTTCTCAAGTAAGCTAATTTACTTTGGGGTAATAAATCAAAAATGTCATCACTAATAATATAGTATAAAATTACATTATTCTCCCCAATTCAGCAACATTTAATATATTTTTAGTTTCACTTTTTGGTATATCTAGTTGTCAAGTCATAAAATTAGTATGTATGTTATGCTAATTGAGTTATTTTAGTCGCTTGCAAGAATTTCATGAGACTTCATCCCGACGCCCTCGCCTTGGTGGTGTTGCGACAAGCAATCTAGCATTTTTGCGGGAACGCGTAGAGCGACAAAGAAGCGTCGTTGTTCCACATAACTCAGATACCGGTTCATTAGAGGAGATTAACAGCGAATTAAGAAGTGACGTTGAGAATACAAGAAGTAGTGTGGAAAGGTTGGATTCTCAAATTACGACCCTACATCAAGATGTGGCTACATTAAGTGTTGAAGTGAGTATTCGCAACTTTCAAAATTAATATTATTACTACTGCTTAATCAATTGATACGTTTTAGGTGCGCAATGCGATTCAAGCGCTCCAAGAAATGACAACAACATCGACGGTGGTTAATGAAGCATCTCATTATTCCGCGCATTCAAATCCAAATATTAATCGTCTTCCACATCAAATAAGCACAGGAAACGGGATTTTAGCAAGGAGTTCATCACATCCACCAGAAATGTTCTATTGGGATAATGAACCTCATCCCGTGCCACAGCTTCCTCAACATGATAATAAAGAAACGCAAACAGAATTCAATGAATATCTACAGCAGTACATTTTGCAGAATTCACGCAAAGTATTGGAATTGCTAGGTCTAGACCCGGATGCTGTATCTGCGACATTTTATACGTGCAACATGAAGAAGAGCTGTAGCATGCAATTGCCGAATGTTAGAAAGCGGATAAACTGCTTATCGAAAGACGAAGGCACAAATAATTTCAAAAATCTTAAGGATGATTCGTATAAAGAAAAGTTGTGTCCATTTTTCTGGGATTCCTCAACGCATAATGACGGTGCAAAGTTTGATGGGATCAATAAAACAAATTTGGAAAATAGTTTGCTCAAAATGCAAGGAGATGGTAAAACGTAGAACGCTTTCTTCACACTTCTTCTTACGTTGATCAATTAATTAACCGATAATAAAACAATGTCTATTATGAAAGATTTTTTAGGATGTCTACGAACATTCTCTAAAATAACCTCTTTATATAAGCATATCATTGTGATTCTATTATAAGTAGTGCCTATCTATTTCTTATATACATAGAAGAAAACAAGAACCTGTCCTTAATTGAAATTGCTAAACGCAATCAAATTATAAATTTGCTATAAATATTTGTAATAGATGTTATATGCACATAATGATTATTTTGCGCGACTTGATGATTTATTTCAAATTCATTTTATTTGACGTTACTCATTTCAAATCATTCCAATGTCTAACAATAAAATAAAAAATGTGATGAATTTTAAGAGGATATATTTATAATATTTCTTGTATATGTATTTTATTTGTTTATTCTTTAAGAATCTTAGAAATAAATAGATTTTATATTAAAAGTGTTTTTTCTCATTCGTTAACTTATTAAGCATCAATGACTAAAAAAATGATAAATTTTTTCCATCTTCGAGTGAAATACGAAATTGCAACATTTTGCGTTAAAGCGTAGTTTTGCAATATATTTTAAGATTTTACAAACAAGCATTATTTTTGAAAGTCAAAATATTTGTAGTGCTGCCAAAGAACCACAAAAAAACTAGTGCTGTTCATGCGATTCATGGAATATGGGGCTCTGTAATTCTGCAGCGTAGTAAAACGATAATGCCCAGAGAGTATATTGACCATAATGTACCTATTAGGAGCTGATAGCAGTTTTATAATAACAATCTAACACATATAATGAGGACATCCAATCATATGTTCTATTTTGTATTTAATAACTTGTCCACTTACTGTAAATTAAGTTATAATTTATTACAAATCACTTTCCTGTAGTAATTTCTCAATATTTATTAGTTCCGCCAATTCATTCATTCATTCCACTAGTCTCCATTTTTTGCACACATTTACTGCTTCTATAATCTATCTAACACAACTTTTCATTTAAAAAAATTGAATTTATGTTATTATGTAATAATGGTTGCATATAATTCTAAATTGTATAGTGCCCTCTATCAACTCTTGCAGCAAATCCAAAATCAAGGGTTACACGACTTCGCTACTCACCAATAGAGGCAACATTATTACGATTATTACATGACGTTACATAACCTAACCTAAAATATTTACAAAAAAGACGTTGTGCTTTATTCAGATAATGCACCCTGATTTATCACCGCATTTACACACGGATGAATGTAATGAATTAATTCAAGCACTGCAGCAATGTCACGTTGATGTAAGTATGTGTATAATCAATAAAATTTGATCTAACAAATATGGACTTTATAGCATCCGTTCAAAAAACTGTTTGGAGAGTGCAACTCAATTAGCAATCAGATGCTTTATTGCCTTAAACAAGAAAGATTACGCCGCAGAGATAGAAACCTAAAGCTTTCCAGAGAGAAAAATAAAAAAATACAAGAATACTTTGCAAACCAGGCCGAAAATGAAAAACAGTGATATTGTTGATTCTATTCCTGAAAATAATTTAACTAATCAATTAAGTGTTAGTGATAGGTATTTTGAACATAGATATTGTATGAATATTGATGGTATTAATGAGTTAATTAACCAACGAGTTAGTTTTCATACGAATAAGATATGTATGTTGTCATTAGCTGAAAGTCATCCAATTATTAAAGATAAGCAAGCTGTTAAGCGACTCAATTTTGAAATTGATGAAAAAATTGACCGCGTCAAAAATGTTGTTTCTGGAAAGGGTAAACGTGGCGCCCAAAAGCTTAATCCAGAATCGATCATTTGCTATATCGAAACGGAAAATGGTAAATATCCTGTTTATAGCTGTATTAAAGGTAAACTAATTGAAATTAATGAATCGTTGATAAAAAATCCTCAATTGCTCGTGGATAAACCAGTGAGTGAAGGATACATAGCATTAATACTACCAATATTGAATTCACATACTTACTATAAGGAACATACGCTTTGTAAGGACGACTATTTACTTAAATGTAATTAATTAAAACATCTTTATAACAGTTATTACATTTTATTTTATTACGCTGACCTATTCTCACATTTCTATATCAACATGAAAATACGTACAAATAATCATGTATAAAGTATATTATAAAATGTAAATGTTCACTGGATTGGTATCAAAGATAAACCAAAAGCTCAGGTTTCAGTCATTAGCACCTACACCAATTCAATTAATACGAAATTAAGATAGAAATAGAAAGCATTATAGGTCAAAATTATCACAAGCGGTTTAACTGCTACAAACTAAACTACGATTTAACTTCTATTGTATTAATTATACTGGTTATGACTAAAATTCATGCTGTCTAGAAATTAAAAGTGGTTGCAAGAATTACATATCAAACTCAAATATGTGATTATCATCCTTCTCTTTCTTTATCTCATGCTTTTGCTGAGCCTTAATATTGATAGTCTTAAGATCTCTCTCCTTTTTATGATCAGAATGGTTGAGCTCACTCTCGCTGTGACGACGTTCCTGTGCACGCTTTTTATTCTTTGATTTCCGTTGATTCTTCTTGCGTTGTCCAAGAATACTCGAATTCGATCTAATAGAAACAAAAAGTGTGAATAAAATAATTTCAATTCAATTTAGCAAAAGGAATTGAAAACTGCATTCGTTCGTAGAACAAAAGAAAATGTTTGAATTAAATGGTAGACAAAACATGTGAACAATCAACGTGTAAATTGGAATGTATTATATGTATTCATTCGCGCTTGAAACGTTTGATTTATTCTACGAATTGGTCTAGTCGCTTCAAATTGATTTAAGCGGTGAGCCGCTGTTAAGATTTCATGATAAAGATTTAACAATAGATGGCAACATAAAAACCATATTAATAAATAATCGCTGACAGCTTAAGATAATGTTTCTCAAAGTAAGCAAACTCAATAAACGCAAATCTTTGTTTTTTTTTTAATAAATTCATTATTAGCAACAATCACATTATCGTAAAATCACCGAGTTCCGCCCCTTTAACATGCCAGATCTGGACCTTCTGCCATACAAGATTTACCATCAAAAACAATGACCAAATTGCATTAATTATCAAACAACAAAATTGTGAATAACATATGGGTGCAGGCACAATGCATTCAATAATTATCATTATTTACCTAAATAATTGTCGCAGAACGTGATCATTAAACCTGACAGTTTTTTTAAGACTAGTTGACATTTCAGTACCATCCTCCGGTATCACAGAATCCAAGCTATTGTAAAAGTTTTCGTGCGAGGACGCCCACGTGATGTCATCAACGCTTGAGCATTCCGACACACTTCGACTGATTGAGCTTCTGGACGATGTTGACATGCGTTTAAGAATGCCTTTGCATTTAGGACTGTAACTGCAACTCAATTCGTCCCCGCTTGATTCGGAACAGGCACTAATAATGTCAATGGCTTTACTTTTTTCCTTCGGTTCTTCCTTTAAGGCTACGGTATCCATGACAATATTGGCTTTTTGTACTTGTTTGGGCTGTTTGGGCTTTACAGGTATTACAGGTTGTGACGGTTTTTCATCCTCTACTTGTACTTGAATTTGTTCATGTTGATTGAATTCCTCGCTCATATCGTCATCCTCCTCCTCCTCTTCGGTAACGTCGGATGAACCAGCATCCTCAGCTGTTTTCTCCTCGAGATGACGTTCACATGTGCCACAAAGGTACTTAGTAAGTTTTTTATCACAAGGTTTGAATGCAATTTGTACTACAACATTGTTATCCCAAGCTTCAATTGACGTTTGTTCAGAGTCGATAAAATGTTCAGGTAATCGCACATAAAACGCATAGTAAACTGGAAAGTAGCCAGCACTTATGCTCGTAAATTTAACATGTAAACTAGTTGCTACATCATTATATAATTTTTCAATAGTATCTTCATTAACATTTTTCACATGTAAAGTAAATGCAAGCACATTTTTCGAAAGATGGCAGGTATATTCAGGCAATGTATAGTTAAGAGATGAATCAAGGAATGCATCTTTAACATGTTCAATACTACCAAGTTCTTGTATTAGCGGTTCTTCGTGCGGTGGCGTCGAAACTGAGCCGTGATCACTTTCAACACCACTATCATTTACATCCACGATGGGTATCGATGGCGAGATACGTTTCACTGGTAATGTAATAATCAATTTCTTTTTGTCCTTGTCAAACTTGGCATTTCCACTTTCATGCAGGACTTGATAAGGTAATGTTAATGAGAGTTTGTACTTTGCTGGTTTTTCACTAGTAAGTTGTATCGATTTTTCAGTAACATCTAAAACTATATCATTTGATGATTTTAATAACGGTAGGTTAATTTCTATAATTAATTCCTTAGGTATAGTTGTGTTCAATTTAGCGTCCCGATCGTAAGTAAAATTTTCCATCTCAATATGAGTTCGATGTTTTATCAAATATTTCGGTGTTGTATATTTGGTCGCATTATCATCGTACTTTCTCGCTGAACTCTTTTTTGGTTTCTTTGTTGGTTCTGATTTCGGCATACTATTATATATCTTATCTAAGATGGCTTGCTCTTCTGGACTTTTCTCACTGGGTTTTTCGCTCGATTCTTTCCTAATCACAGTCGCATGTGGATATCCTTTGTATTGTAATTTAGGAAATTTCAAGTTTTTCGTATCTAACTTGACATCGAAATTATTTTCGATTGCCTCACACGCGGTTTTATTCACCATATCTCTAAAAGCTTGATTTTTCTGTGCTAAATGCAAGGTATCTGGGTGAAAAACGACATCATAAACTTGGCATCTCACCCGTTTATTATCGACGTCCTCCCTTGGTGGTGTTAATGAATGAGGTAACGTCCATTTCAACCCTCTCGATCCGTCAGCAAAACTCGGCATTGAGACCGGTTTATCGATGTTCTCATTCGAGCATATATTTATAAACCCCTTTTGGTTGCCATTAACACTCGTTTTGATAACATAACCGGCCTCGGGATTGATAAACGTTACATCAATACCTCGTTCCTTCTCCAATTGAACCATTTCCTTCTGGAACAATCGCCTGTTTTCCGGGTCGTGTATCTCTTCGACATAATCGGAGAGCAATTTACGAAACTCTTTGTCTTTTAATGCACTTCCGATACGTTCCACCTCATCGCGAGTCAAATCGAGCTCTTTAAACTTTTCATAACTGCTAGCCATTATTAAATATTAAAGGCAAATAAAAATTTTCAGAAATGATCTATTACGACGTAGAAACCAAAATAAACAAGTTGCTCTGTAGATGGAGGTCTTCGTGTTCACGTGGACAAATCAGCCGGCGCGGCGCACGCAACTCCCTCAGATATTGCGCCAAGTTTGAAATAATTTCCGATTTTTCCCAACGAATTGACAAGCGTCACGTATATGTATAAAATCTTGATCACAAAATTAAAATTAGAAGTTGGCATTTAAATGCGGAACTTGATAGTAGGAAAACTGAATAAATAAATACTTTATTTTTAGACGAAATGTCTAACGGTGGCGAATATATTCTAGACTTGTTCAGTGTTCGTTTATTTATACACATTTGATTTTTATTGTTCATGAATTAGTGATAACGAGCTACTTATCGCATTGTTGAGAGTGCACCACAGCCTCAATTGCGCATTTATTTATCAATTCGTTACAATTTATCAGTTTGCGGTCATTACGTAAGATGAAGATACAAGGGATTGGTAGAGGTCAGCTAATCAAACTTTCTCTTGCAACGCAGAAATGTTATTTCCTAATGAGGAAACCATATTGCAATGTTTATTGCGATTTAGTTGAATTAGATCGCGCCAAGCTATGATACTTCATGTTTAGACATTATGTAATAATGATTAACGTACATTAATTAAGCAAATATAGTAATTAACTTGTATAATTGATACGCATAAATCACTAATAGTAATAAGCCGGTGGGGAGAAATCTTCATGATTGGATCATATTTCTTACTTACCTTTCACCTTCTTGCAAACATTTTTAAAAGATCAAACGTAAAGAATAATATTTACCATCTTCCTACGAACATTCTTAGTGAGTGCGTCATTCATTCAAACAATATAAAAAATGCGAACGCGCATTTTAATACAATTAGCTTGTCTAACAACAATATTTTCAACATTATTTCTAATTTGTCAATTGAATTATGTGCCAAATCATGTTACTCAAACAACGACTGAGAATTACTTTATCGCATCATCATTTGCTTATCAACAAAAACATACCACAAAATCATTATCACAACTGGGAAAAATGGATGAGATTAATCGGTATGTGCTCCTTTTGAATGCAATTCCACAATCAGGATCGGAAATATTAGTGGTATTATTGGACTGGCTGCAAGGTTGGAATAATTTTCGTCATGTGCGTCTCAAAAATAATAAAAAGAAATTATCGAAACTGGAACAGGTAAAACTGCAACAATTAAACAGTAGTACAATTGTCTTTCTTATTGTTTTCAATTGTAGGAAGTGTTTGTCAACAATATTCATAACAGAATACGTAACGAAGCCGTTCCCATTAGTTTCGAACAAAGCACTTACTTTATTAATTTCACGACTTTCGATCGACAATCGCCGACGTTTATCAACTTGATTAGAGATCCAGCCGATTACTTAATATCTAGGTTAATATACACTTAACGTTTATTAAATTTTAATTTAATGGTTTATTGATAATAACAGATTCCATCAAATTGTGGCGGACAATTCAACAATGAAAAATACCACAGATATTGAGAAATGCATTTTACAAAGACAGATGAAATGTGTAATGCATAAGGATGAAATGTATGATTTAGCGATTCCTTATTTTTGTGGACAGGATCCACGTTGTATGTGAGTAATATCAGCACTATATAGATTGTTTACAAATGCAAAAATACGTGTTTTGTAGGATGTTTAATAATCAATGGGCGCTGTATAATGCAAAACGTAATGTAGACAAGTATTATTCCGTTGTAGGAATACTTGAAGAAGTCAATACCACATTAGCAGTATTTGAGAAACGACTTCCATATTTTTTCAAAGGAGTGCAAAAGCTATACTATCGAGATCTCTTATGTAATAAATGATAAATGCTGCGTTGTGTTCGTATACAATATTTTTACAATTATGTTTATATATTACAGTGCCTTATCATATGCAACGTGGCAAAATTCACAAACTAAGTGACAAATTGCACAATTATCTTCGAATTGTGTTAAAGGAAGAATATCAGTTTTATGAATGGATCAAGAGTCGTTTATTTGAACAGTTACAAATGACTTGATTGTGAATGAATGGAATTAATTAGCAGTATTTTGAAACCAAAGATTACTTTTTAACAATGCATACTCAAGAAGAAAAAGATCATGTTCAAATATAAATAAACCATTACAAAAACCATAAGCCTTAATCATTTCTTTTTAGCGTCTTTCAATCCGGCGCCTGCATTAAATTTAAAGAATATAATATCACCATCTTCAACAGTGTAATTTCTTCCTTGCTGTCGATATTTTCCCGCAGCTTTGGCTGCTGACTCAGAGCCCTCTTCTTTAAAGTCGACGAATTTCATCACTTCCGCCATAATGAAACCTTTCTCAAAGTCCGTATGGATTCTACCAGCCGCTTGGGGCGCCTTCGTTCCTTTCTAAAATGCAACAGAGGGCACAGTCAGCATTTATTTCAATTTATTTGAAATGAAATTCGGTAGATTATACGGCCGTATGCATAAAAGAGCCCTTTCAAATAAATTTTAATTTATTTGAAAAGTTTACCCTTGGCAATTACGCCGAAAATTTATTCGATGGCATAAACCGCATATTAAATTGCTTTTGAAAACGATTGAACGGCAGAAAAAAGAGAAAATGTGTACCAAATTACCCTTGCCTTAAAATTGTCTCTGCTATTTGCATAAGAATGTGTATTCAAAAAAACAAAATCGCTCGCTCTCTCCGAAATATTTCAAACAATAGAGAAGCGAACGAAATGTAAAATTTCATGTAATCGCTTTTCTACCGCAGGACGTAAAGAGCAGAGCAAATTGCAGCGAGGGTGTGCTTTTTATATTTCTTGAAACATACCTGAATCGTCCATGCCTTAACTTCGTCCGGACCGGAGGTGAAAAAGTATTCCAATTGTAATGCTTTATAGCCTTGCACGATGATCTTATCTAGAGCGCTGCAAAAAGAAGCATACAAATCCAATATTATTAGATATCATTTTATTAACGTAAACAATTAGAAAATTATGCATAATGAATAGGTGGAAGCAGTACAAACATTTTCATGCAGCTGTATAATTAATATACTTTTTTAATTACATTGCCATATTGTAGGAAAAATGCATTTCCGAGCTTCTCTATACAATTACATCGAAAAAGTTGTATAATAACTATCGAGAAAGAAAAAATGATGTGACTATTAATCTACAAATTGTAGGGTATCTCAATACCAATGACATGATTCTGTTATTTATATTTTATCTCTACCTATATATTACGTTCTTTTTTTTGTTGATGAAAAACGCAATGATTATATCAAACAATATTTTTATGCATACAATAATTGTATAATTCCATCTCTGTTTAGTTATTGCAAAATGTGTATGTTTAAAGTTAATTTTACGATCGCAGCTTTATGTTTTATTTCACCACCCTGCTGCATTTCGTCTACACTTCACAAAGCAATAGAAATAATAAAGAAGAACGAATAAAAAATGGAATGAGCGAAGGATAATGATAATAATTGTGGTAGATGAACGATGATGTTATATAGCTTCAGCTTTATATATATTTTTTTCATTTTAAAATTCTGAATGACTTTTTGGTCGGAGTGCAGACGTACGATCGAGCCGAGGAACCTATAATTATGTGTGTAATTCCGACAGACGTGGTTAGGTTTTTAGATGGAAATGTCATTTGATTGTGGGGTTTTTGTAGTTTTAATAGTGTTAGAAAACTATCTTCAGGCTAAAATAATCATCCCGAAAGCGATCAATGGATGGGATGCGGACGACGAAATTAAATACGTTACCTTGCCGTACCATTATCTTCTAAATATTTCTTTCTCAACGGCTCATCCTCCATTTCGACCAATTTCGCCTCCAATGCGCCGGAGAAGGGAATCAACATTGCACCGGGATCGTTTTTATCAACCCATTCCTTGATTTTAATCAACCTGCAATTATAAGCAATCATTAGCACGTGCAACCGCAGCAGAAACGTTTGTATGGTACAAGTAAAATCAACAACATACACAGACGGATTTTTGTATTTTGGTTACATGCAACTCTTCTTCTAATAGGGTTCGTTTCCCACACATGGAATATGTTAACAAGTAATAATGACGGAGGCAGCGTATGATAGAGAACAGGTAAAAGAATAAATGTGGTTGAAGGCTTTTCAGATTGAATCTATCGGAATATTTGATGGGTGACGTGCATGCAATAAACCAAATGTCGATACGCTTAGTATCCATCCCTTTTTACTATTTCATCCATTCTATTATTTAGTAAAAAAATCCAACATCTGTGTGAGTTTTTAACCTACATTTATGTAATGATGAATATTACACGAGTCGAGAATGAGCGAAATGGTTGTACACGAAGGATGTATTGGCATAATACAGTCGGCTACATCAAAGCAATCAGCTTTCTTTTATTGCAACTGTTAGGAATATATGGCATATACGGTGGTGGTAATTAAGTGAATATCCCATTGATGGATATTGTCCGAGTATTGTACGTTTTTCTCAACTATTACCGTCGATGAGATGGCGTTTAAAAAATTGGCTAACAATAGAATGCGTTTCAATAATCGAGGTGATGGATGATTATATTGCAACTAGAATAAGATACGAAAAAATAAGTTTGTTAGCTTAATAAATTAATAATATAATCAATAATAAAATGTATAGGAAATTAAAAAAAATCGGCAAGAATTTCTCATTTGCTACGCTAATTAGTAAATTAAATTAAACGACGAACAATTGCTCTATAATTTGTACTTTACATGATGCTTGTCCGAACGATTTATAAAATAAATTCGAAAAATACATATAATTAAATGCTTTTTAAGTCAGGAACGCATCACCCAAATAAATTAACTCAAATATTTTACTAATGATGATAATAGATTAGATAATTAGCAGGTGTGTTAATTGCTTTGAAGGTTATTAAAAATATTGTTTAATTATTTTGCATCGGTGCATAAATATTTTTGTTTATTTGTAACGCCTCTCAACGTGATTCCTATAAATTCCATCAAAAGCTTTTAATGCGCAAATAAGTAATAAATATATGTAATAATGTTGATTTAAAATACTCAAAACATCCTAGTTTCATTAATTGCATATAAATGAACTTACCATTTGTTCTTCTTTTTAATGTAGTCCTTTTCCGATAAATTAACTAAATAGATGACTGGCTTCGTCGTTAAGAATAAATGCTTATTTAGTACTTCAATCTGTAATTTCATCGAAAAGATAGTATTAAACCAACAAGTTGTTATTGAAATTAATGTTCTTGCTGTGTCCCTCTTCTTTTTCATACAAAAGAAGTGAATAAAGGCACAAAAGGCATGACAAAGGTGTTTCATTTCGTATCAGTTCGACTGCATTTACAGTCGGTACAATATCACCACCTGGGGATTTTCAGTCGAAACAATTCTGTATATTGACACCGATATGTTTCGCACAGCACGAGATACAGCACAGCACCACGACGGTGTTCTTAGATAGGAAATCATAACAGCTTTGAAATGACTAGCAAAAATCATCATTTCGTTGCGTTTTTATACATATTGTACTTACATCATTGGTATTCCAATCATGGAAACGTAAATGCTGCTTTTCATCAACTAGAACACCCTTCACCTTCTGCAATGTGTCCTTTGAACAAAAAACAGAATGAAAAATAAGAAAAATATTATAATCTATGACCTTCGACACGGGGGTCTGACTAATAGGGCATCACTTGACGGCTCGCGCACTGTTCCGCAGCATGCGGTACCACGCCTCGGCTCGTGTCAAAAAAGAAAACGCTCTAATCGAATTATATATTCCCTGGTATTAATACGTCAAGTCATTCTGCATTCAATTGATTCTTATCACTTTCAATTTCATTATAAATAACAACTATTTCATTACGTTTACATTGCATTAAAACCTTTTCAATCATATGTATCAAATTAATATTATAAGCACCACATCGCAAAATAATCATCATTCACTTACATATTCCGGTTTAAGCTTTTTGTCATTGCCTCGCACGACAGTACGCTCCAAATTCTCCAATTTCTTCATTAAGGCCTCCTCATCTTTCAAACGCAACTCTTCGGAGATAATTTCCAAATCTCGCACTGGATTCACATCGCCCTCCACATGTGTTACATCGTCATCCTCAAAAGCTCCTAGAATATCACGTTAGATTAATTAAATCACGTTTTTTTACCAATTATTTTAACTTGTTCAACGGTATAAAATTTCAACACCTGAACGGTGTGTGTGAGAAATGTAAAATTAAATAAAAGTAAGTAATAATCGCAGTTGCTTAATATTGTAATATAAATGATTAAATATTTAATTACATTTACAATAATAATGTATTAAAGTATTAAAAATTAAAATTGAATAATATTTACGGATAAATATTCATGTAATGTTTAAAGTTTCCTAACAAATAATAATAATAATAATAATAAATTATTGAAATTAATAGAAACTTGTAATACAAAAATTAAATAAAAACCTAAGAAAATTTGAAAAAAATTGTGGATAATTAAATGAGAATACTCCTATACTTACTGACTTTCATGATTTTCAAAGTGTAAATAATTTGTTATACACAAATTTAAAGTAAAGAACGACAAGTTTTAATATAGATTTTAAACAGCGATAGTCTACATGTTTTCATTTTTTTAAATATTTGCATGACTATTATATAGCATAATTTGCAATTTCTATCACAATTAGATCATAAAAGACGATGTTAGTCAGCATATTGTACGATATTTTATATAAATTTAAACAGAAGTAAATGATTTATTTACTTAGCTGTTTTATAAGAAACAATTTACTATAAACATAATTCTAATTCTGAGGACGACGTTTATTTAAAGTTATAAATTTAAATTTCCTGATTGTCTCCAAATCTTTCTGATTTATTAGAGTGAACATTGTAAAATAATACTTACTAATTTAAATTAGAAGGATCAAATAACAGTTTTCTTATTTTAGAATTTTTGATTAAAGCTTTGACACTGAAAACTATCACTTTGTGACTTGTCACACTAGTTAGTAAATAAGTACGAGAGTAAAACGAGTTCATACACAATTCTTGGTTTTGAAATAAAGTTACAAGATTCAAAAGTCTCATCAGGTATAAATATTTTCACTCTCTTATACTAAAAATGTACATATAATTTCATAATATATGATATATTTATAACAATATATAAAAGTCGTAGTTTGTTCCTCAATATTTTACAAAAATGTTTCCTAGATAATTTTAGTAAGAATACTTTTAAATTTTTTATAACCTCAAATAAAAAGCATGTTTAAACAATCAAAATATTTTATATTATAGAATTTCTTTACACAATGCATTCGTTCAATTGCATTGTTTTTAGCTCCAAAAATTCCTCACAATTATTCAATCATTTAATTACTAAAATATTCACATTAAATTCGAAATAAAGGTTTTAATGTTGAACGGGAAGCAAAATATGATTATATTGATCTACGTTTGAATGTAAATCCATTTACATGACTTTCAATAATTTAATACAATTGGGGTTAAAAATGTTTATAAATGTTTATATATACTGCATTTGTTATAGAACCTCAAAAATTCATCATAACTTACTGCATAAATGAAATATGGCATCGCAAGCACTAATATTAGAGAGAAAAGCATTGCCCAGACCCTGTCCTTCGGAGGCGCCTTTAACCAATCCGGCGATATCCACGACGTTGAGAAACGCCGGCACCTTGCTGGAAAATAATACAAACGCTATTAGCTAGTTGAAAACAATTTTATGCAAAGCGAAGAGATATAATTATACTGCTGCACAACGACATATGCTTTGAATGAGCGAGCGCATCCTTTGATCCTATAAACTTAATGAAGACGCCGTTTGATCCGACACACTTGGCAAAGTTTCGCGCGCGCTTGCTTCCCCATTCGCTCATCTGAAATGCAGATTAAGCGTTTCGCTGAACATTTTCCCAGCCATTTTATTTCTGCTGTGCGAGCGTGCTCGGAACTGGAAGACATTCAAATGTATGTATTGTAGGAAAAATGCTCGATAGACGGAATCAGTGCGCCGCGAATAAATTGAGCGATGACGCCGCCGATCAGCGAGCAGCGTCGTCGTCTTTGTTTTGCGCTATAATCGCAACCTGCATGATTATTTTGCATTATAATTGCCCGGTGAGAGAGCATTAATGGTGTAACTTTTTGCAGGCGGAGCGTGTCGCTACGGTAACTGCTAATGGCGCACATTTTCCTGCAATTTTTTAAAATTAATTATGCCCCCCCCAGTACCGAACCAATAATGAATTACGCCACCGATTTGTTTGTTTGGGCGCTTTCACCAGTCGAAATTATTCCAATTTTAATCCAGAATCGAATATAAATGCTAAACATTTACTTGAACAACAATTTATTAACACAGGTATAATAAAATATAATTTTCGTGATAATATGCCAGGCCGACATAATA
This sequence comes from Adinopsis sp. GC000173, assembly GCA_030264715.1. Taxonomy (NCBI): domain Eukaryota; kingdom Metazoa; phylum Arthropoda; class Insecta; order Coleoptera; family Staphylinidae; genus Adinopsis; species Adinopsis sp. GC000173. The sequence goes on from JARJDW010000210.1 coordinate 15,296, forward strand.
ATACTAAAAGCATATTTGGGAGGTTATTTTCGCGTGGTTAGCCACCATTGATAATCTTGATATGATTTCAGCCGCACGAAATGTTTTTTTCGTCGACAAGCAAGCACAAATTTTTCGACGCTCGACAACCTGCTAATCGTTATAATCAATTAAGCCGAACACAACAACGAGCATATAGGAGGAGATAATTATGAAAAACAGTCGATTTTTGATTTTTGTTTCAGCTTTGTGCAGAGAGGAATCTGTTGCTGCTTTAGTTTATTAAATTGAGGAAGGAAGTCGTTCATAAGTTACGCCACTTCTGATGCTGATGGGAATATTAATGTGAACAATTTCAGTGAATTATATACAAAAACTAACAATAATAGTAATATTGATTAATATCCTCCTCCTTTCCACATATCATACATTTAAACACACCTTCAATTTTTTGAGCGTTTAGTAGAGGAGAAATTGTTGGAAAAGCGCACAGACGATTCATTAGAAGATGCGTTAATGATGATGATAAACATTTAAGATTTGCGTGTTGTATCGTAGAAAAAATGCAGCTATACTGAAAATCTTATACGATAATTGTGATTCTAATTATAATTTCATCAACATTTTTATGGTGTGTATAAACATACATATAGAATTGAAACTAATGACACGACATTTATCTGCGTTCAAAAATGTTTTCGACTGTATTATTATACACGCGTTAAAAATGCGTTCTTCATCTAATTTCGATCCTTTTTAAAAATGCGCCATTTTTTCATCGGGATGAGAGAAGAGAAGAGCAGAGAAAAAAAGCGATTCGGGGAGAGCAAACGAATTTATTTCACGTATAATTTTAGTTTTAGTTTTTTAATGTTCTCAGTTTATAAAACAGTATAAATAAATGATGGATAATTAGAGGTAGATTATAATCTAATTTAGACGATATTTGTCGCTGCGGTTTTGCAGTGTATATGCCATCTAATCGAGATTTAATTGCGTAAATAAAATATGAGCATAATTATGGATTAATAAACCTCGCAGGAGTGGACTCTCTCTCTAAATAAATAGTTTGTTGTGTGTTATAATGTGTAATGACTTCTCGTTTTCTGACATAAATTTTATATATTTATGCGAGTCATTTCTGTAAACGCTTTATAATTTAACACTCAACCTAATTGCCATACGTATTACATTACATTGCATATTCAATTTGATTGTTTCCAACAAAATGCAACACCACTATCAAATCATTTTTGAATTGCATTTCAATGCAATCTTCTTCTCATTTCATTAAACTGTCATTTGCTAATTTTAATTACCGCAAGTCATTAAAATATTCAAAATAATTTTATGTAAATACATCTTAAAAATTTTAAATTCATTAACATATTTTAGTTATAACTTGAAGTTGGCTACGACTGTTAATAATGTTTCTAAGTCTATCTTCATTAATGTCTTTGCCAATTGGAGGTTAGATTAGATGAAATTCAATTCAGATTGAGATTAAATACTAATTCATCGTCGAATCACCCTATAATATTTTATTAATTCCTCTGCTTGAAAATGTGTATAATGAGTAGAAACGAGATATTATAGAATATTTTGAAAATATTAAATGCGATTAATAAACTATATGAAAGGTAGGTGAAATTAAGATTGAGATTAAATGCCAATAACTGTTCATCGTCGAATCACCCTACATTAATATTTTATTACTCCCTCTGTTCCAAAATATGGTATAAATTTTATAATGACTAAAATGACATTATATTGATAGAATATATTCAAAATTTGCGAACATTAAATATTTGCAGATAAGGATAAAGAACTGTGATGCGATATATGATCCTCATCTGCCTTTACAACTACAATCGTTTGTTGATTGTTATCACAAGTGATTCTTTTCGTACAAGTTCCAATAATCTTCCAAAGATCCTATATTTATACAGCATCACAAAACTTAAATCTTGTAAGAAATTACAAATAATACGTAGTATTTGAACAGCGGCGGCACAATTTACGTTTACGTAAAATATTAAATATTCGAATAAAGCTGCCTGGTTTAAAAGATTTGTTCATCATAGTGCTCTTCTTAACCTGTATGTATCGCGGTAGCATCAATTACTCCCTGAAATATTTCGAATAACTAGAATAGTCTCTGCATTTTATGTTATATTATTAAAGCTTTCGCCGATCTTGCAATAATATACTTCAAAAGCTTTATAATCTAGTTTAAAACCATTAAAATATTTTGCGGAGCCACTTTATTTGAAATAAATATTAACTTATTTCATTGCAGCAAATATTCTAATTCAAAATCTAATTTAATTTTCAATTTCATGTCTACGTTAAATAATGTATAAAAGTAATGGCTCAAAAATATTGTTGCATAATTGCATTAGATAAAATGTATTTATTGTTATTTTATTATCTATAATTATTGTTGTTGAATGTAAGATGTTATTAAAATAATAAATTCTTTAACCGCCAAACAAAAATATTTCATTCATTTTAATTAAATGTTTAAATTAACATTTTATAGGAATAAAATTAAATTGTACATCAACAACAAGATAATTCATTTTTAATTAATCAATTTTTTACGCAAGAAAAATTGCATTTCTAAGAAATGCACTCACAAAGCGTTTTTATATAGAATCTAACAATTAAAGTTCAATAAACTACAACAGAATTTACTGTAAAAAGTTGTGCTAAATAAAAGTTCATTTAGACTCATCTATTTTTATTAAATCGAAATTATATGTATGTTTTTCTTCTTTAAAGAAAGAAGAAGCGTGTGCTGTTAAATTTTATAATGATGATGTTTATCAACTGTCACAATATTATTATTATTAAACTACAATCTAAATTGTTTTCAGTACATCAGTCAATATCGTTGGTTCTCCGCAACTTGTTAATTTTTAAAATATAGTACACATAATTCGTTTATGTACGATCGTCGAGAAAGATTATCGTTGTTTAATTAATTGCATTAGTCGAGTCTCGAAGTGAAGTAACTTAATTATTATTACACTACGGTATAATTATTCGAATCTTTTAAATATAATTAAGTGTAATTATGATGATTAACATTTACTAGTTGACATAAACCAAACGCATAAAAATGGCATATATTCTGAGAGTCTAAACGATTTTTAACAGCCCTTCGGATAATGCTAAAAAAGCTATTTTAAATGCAATTAGTATACTTTTCGTGGCCTATTTATTATTTCTGTTTTTTTCTTTCCTCCGTCGAGAATGTGTAAAGGTAATTTTGGTCTGTAATGACTAATGAGGGTGCTGCCAATTTGTAAGGCGCCACCAGGCCGGTGGGAACTTGTTACATAAAACATCTACGACACACACAACACACCGTCCAAAAATCTAAAACATGTTAAAAACTACCGTTAAATTTTCCACATCCATAAATCGATAATTTCTCAAATCGATCCAACCTATTACACGTAAACGACAAGCGTCTCGCCATTCCAAATGCTCGTGTCGCCCGCTAATTCTATTAAATCTTTCAACTGGCATGCTGTTTAGACAACACACATCGGATAGATGAATAGCGTTTTTTTCCATGTATATAGATATCGAAATGTATAATTTATTTCAGCCTACGAGGTACAAGCGCTCTATTATTTAATATCATAAGTTTATTTTAAAACGCTGCTACTGTTTTCATCTAATACGCGCATGAATACATTAATAAACCATTTTTTTTATTAAATAATTATTAAATTACACACCTAGCTGGTTTAAAAAACTCGCACAGATAGTCGAAACGCTCGTCAGGAACAGGAACACGACGTGCTGGAACAATAAATTAGTTTTATTAAATTCATTGCTAGTAGTCAATTTTATCCAATAATTCATCGATAAAGGTGCGCATGTAATTAGCGTTGATGCTCGTAGCACTTTCTTTAATACGCACGGTGCGCCGCTTCGTTTCATCCCATTGAAATGGTGGTAATGGTTCATCATATTTAAGAAATGGATTTATTGTTTTGCGCAGCTCTGCCATCGCTTCTAAGAATAGCAACTTACGCTCTTCGTACAAGTTCTGAGCGCGTTTGTAGAAATCAATGTATTTTTTCGAGCAATTAGGATTGTTTATCTTCAAGCAGAGTGCTAGCGCAATAATTGCTGATGTTTGTATGTCCAAACCAGGAATACCCGGTCGAATATTATTCACACTTATAACAGCTTTCACAATTTGGGTGGCATCAAATTGCTCAAGTAATCCGAGTGTTGGTAGATCTTTAAGCTGCAAGCTGGGATATTTCACTTTCTTAATTGGATTAATAACAGCCGTTGAGAATCTATTCGGCGCTTGTAGGAACATGTTCATGCATTCCTCGGTATCGAAAAGATAAATTTTATCGCAATACTCAATCGCATAGCGAATACTTCCTTGGCTGAACGTTTGGCCATCATGTGTTTTATGCCAACACGGTACGCAAAGGCCATCCCCATAGCAATTGTCTGGTTTTTCCATGATAGTGATGCGTCGTGGTAAATTAATTGGTAAAGTATGCCGGACGTTAAGTTTCAAATATTCATTGGGATTCAAAATAAATGCTTCGATGTGCTTCGGGCACAGCCAATAATAATCGTGAAGATATTGCACTAAACCGCTGCGATCGGGTGGATGGCCGCCAAATGTTAGCATATTGCTGTGATAAAGACAGAGTGGACAGTAATTTTTAAACGTTTTTAGCTGACGACTAAGAAATTCGTATGGAGTAACGAGCATATTTCCAATGCGCAATGGCATATCTTTACCCTTATTCGTGTAATAAAACTTGACCTCCGAAACGACAGATAATAATAATTCTTTAACGCCTGTCCAATTCGCCCATTTGCCGGGATCGACTGCAACTTTTGCGATATTTTGATATTCGCGATCTGTCCACTCGCGAAATTGTAGAGCTCCGGTTGCCCACACCTTGTGACGAAACGCGATGAATTTCTTCGAGAATTCAGGACGCCGATTGGTGGCAAATACGTCCATGTATGTGTGAATGTACGATAAACTCGCTTGCAGATCAATGATTAGATGCGGCACGAGATTGAATCGCGCTAAATGGCGCACTTCGTTCAGATTATTTGGAAAACCATCAAATACAACGCCTAGAGCCACCGCTTTGCCTTCGAACGACATCGCTTCAACGCATTTCATCGCCAAGCTATCAGTCAATTCGCCACCGGCTGCAATGATGCGTTGAACTTTCTTCGCCAGCAAAGTGCCAGATAGATTTTTAAGCACATAGCGCGCTGCTTTTCCTATACTAATATGCATTAAACCCAACTCGAGTTGAACACGTTCTGCAATCGTACTTTTACCGCATTTCGGTGGTCCAATTATTGCTAGTCGGAAGCGGAACATGGGAAGTCTATCATATTTCTGCGTTACATATTTGGTGGCATGCGCTTTAAATTTGGTACGATTATCAGCGCCGTTTAAATAATAAATGTGCTTGCGATAAATGCAGGGAAATATTTGTAAAAGTGGTTCTTTTGGCAGAAATACTTGCAGATAATTGTATTTCTCATACATTTGCACCGGACAAGTACGTCCAAAGCGGCTTAAAAAATAATAACCATTATTTAGCAATTTTTCCGCAATGTCGACCGACACATCATAAACACGTTCGAAAATCGCTGAAGATTTATTTCGATACGGTAGGACAGCGCGTATTGCCTGATTATACACGCGCAGAATATCAAGACTGGCGTCAATTCTCTGCCAAGCGAAATTTTCTTCCTGGCACCTTGCAAACAATTCAGCGTACATCTGTGGATCTTTAGTTGCAGTTTCCTCAATCCCGTTGCGAATGCGCTCTACAGCCATATCGTACGTCTCCCAGTGTTGTCCCAAAATCGGTTCCGGCAAATCTTCCTCCAATATACGCTCAATCTCTTGCAAATCGCTGGCTTCTTCAATCGACTTAAAACTGATCAAGGATTTTGGTTTCGGTTGATAGTCTTCATCCTCAGCACCCACTTGAGTACGCAATGCATAACGAATATCGCGTCGTTCGCGCAAATATTCAGTTTTTCTGCGTTCACGTTCACGTCGCCAAGCTTCCAATTCGTGCTCATAGTTTTCAATATCTCTTGCTTTCGTTTGCTCGATTTGAATTTGCCATTCGTTTAATAAAATTTGTAATATTCGGTCATTCAGCATCGATTCCGGACAATATAATTCAATAACAATATCCGGTATGAAAAAGTTGTCGCACATCACACGAACGTCGGAAGCATGTCGTGGAAAACCATCCAATATAAAACCCATTGAGCGGCGTGGTTCCTTGAACCAAAATGGATAAAGAATTCCTTCAATAGCTTCGTGTTCTGCCGGTTCCCTTGCTTCTAGATCATCTTCCGAAGCCATATAATTTTCCACAAAGTCATTATATATATCGTCAAAATTTCCATAAAATATTCCCAACATTCTTGCTAAGCGCTGGCTCACAGTGGTTTTACCGATGTGCTTCACGCCAACTACACAAATGCGCAAAGGTGGAAACTTTTCGGGCAAGCCTTTGGAAAACGCATACCTAGTTGGATTGTTCATAAAGGTGTCAAGCGCTTTTTTCGAACTGAAATTGAACAATTGTTCACGAAACTTTGCAGTAATATCGTCTTTTGCTTTCCATAACACATTGTGCGTAAAATATGCGACCGGACAATACTCGCTCGTATCGCCCATCTTCTTATTGTCTTCAATTAATTTCACCCATTCGTCGCGATTTTTCTCCTCATCTTCTACCTCATTTTCGCCTAATTCTTCGTCCTCTTCCACGCGATGAGTCTGTCGGTGCGTTTTTCTATCTTCTTCGCGAAGTTCTTTCGTATATACAATCGCTTTCGGTGACATCTTGGTATTTTCCAATTCTTCAATAATTTCTAATAACAGTTCTTCTTTTGTTTTATTCGCAGCATCAAATTCCACAACTTTGACATTCTTGTCTACTAAATAATGCATAAACTCATCATAGTCTCGACCATAAGTAGAAATATAATCGTGAAATTGTTCGTTGTTCATGTTATATACATTGTTTATCATTGTTGTTCCATCTTTTCTGTATGTGGTCTGCGGAATTCTATCTTTATCTTCGCATTCAATCGCTTTATCTATATGTCCTGAATGTCGAAACAGTGTTGGAAAGTCGGCATCTTGTTCAATGTAATGTTCGGTGTGAAGATGCTCTAAAAAGGATCCATTTGTCGAATCTTTAATCGTAAATATTTTTGAACCATCCAATTCATTTCCCAATGATTCCAAAATTTCACGTTTTGCTGGTAATCCATCTATCACGCACCCCATATAGTCGGGCATATTCTCCACGCTATAAACGATGTCTTTTAGACACTCGCCAAAGCGATTACTTGCTGGATTTCGTATATCAAAACTGTCTTCAACACGACTTATTGCATCTTGAATTTGTAATTGTACATACGGATGATTGACGCTGATCAAATCAAATTCAAATACATTCGGTGCTTGTAAATGCACCGGTAGATAATCTAAAATTTTATGTTCATCCGCTAGAAACGCCCGACAAATGTTATCATTGATTTTTGTGACTCCAGTGTCAAGCATAGCTTTTTCAAGTCGTTGAATGTCCTCTTCGCATTTAAGAATCTCAGGCGGTTTATCTTTACGCGATGGAACTGGCAATGATGTAAATTCAATCTCATTAAAGGTGCCTAATATGTTTGCGCATTCAATGTATTCATGTAGCAATTCTCTAAAGAAATCAATAAATGCTTCAACTCTCCTCTGACGCTCGTTTTCTTCCTCCCAATATTTCTGTCTACGCCGCTCTTTGAGATAATCCAAAGCGTCCTGTATGGCCGCCTCCTTCACCTTTTCAATCATAAATTGCTTCTGGTTTTCTAAATATTCAATCACCACTTGTTCGGCATCTATGTAACTAAAACCCATGAAGATAGATATCACCTTCGAAGCGTCTGTTCTTCCGCTCAATTCGGGACCGGATACAAAAATTTTCATAGGCCCTTTAGACTGCGGTGAGAGTAAATACGGTCGCGGATTTCTTATAAACGTTTGCTGCGCCATTTCGCTTGACAGAAAATATATCTTATCAAAGAAATGCACGCCAAAGCGGTAATAACCGTTCGTTGCGCGACCGTGGTATAGTTCAACTGGACATAAATATTCCCAATCGGACAAATTCCATTTGTAGAGGTACGATGGAACCTGCTTGTGATTCAAATCTTGAAACCAACGATCAGGCGTCAGCATATCCAAATTGACAACTTCGCGTGGGGAATCTTCGCCGGGTTCAACAAATTTTGCAAGCGTACCAAATGGAACAACCGCTAAATTCGGCGTTATCGGCAGCACCTTCAAGCGTGTTTTAATCACCTGAAACATGCGATTACCCGACATGCGTCCATCCACTTTGATCACATTCTCAGGATTGTGCATTAAAATGTATTTCTCTATCACCATCTGCGAGTGTACAACATATTTTTGTAGCTGCGTACGAACTTGCGCGCAAAAATCGCGTTGCAGCTTCAGCAACTTGCGATTCGTAAAGATCTCTTCAGCAACCTGCTCCATTCCGCCGAAATAAGGATATAGCTTGTACAATACTTTGTCGCTTCGCTCACGCTGCGCATTGAAATACTCCAACGTTTCAGCGTCAACCCGATTATTTTTGCGAATGTTTATCACCTCGGCGTTCGAACATTTTATATAAATAATTAAGTAGTCGTGTTTTTCACATAGATTAAATATATAATCCATTTGTGTGATTTCATCTTCGAGCGCGTTCGATTGAAAGACGACGTGCGCGTCATCCGGCCCGACATCGCGCGGCGTTATTGAAACATCTTTGATTGTGAGAGTTGGTGTAACGCCGGAAGGTAAAGGGGGCAGTGCGATGACAGGATCATCATCATTGTGTGGCATATTATCTTGCTCCTCCGAATCAGCACGCGACACGTTTTTTATATTCTCCTGCGTGGCCGAATCGAAAACTTCATCAAAAATTTCATGAACGTTGAATATGGCTGATTCAGATGAGACGGGATCTTCAACATATAAATCGTTTGCGAGCAACGGAAAGCCGCATATTACAAATCCGCGATGCTCAACGCTTTGACTGCGTAAGCGTTTTTCTAACAATCGTAAAATTACATCGACGCTGATCGCCCGACCGCAGCGTAAATTAAACTCAATACACAGACCGACTCGTGATTGTGATTGAAGTTCGTCCTGAATGAGCGTTTCAGGTGTAATGTACACGCAATTCCAATAATCGGCGAGTAATTTGCCTAGTTGCGTTTCGCCAATTCCAGGCTTGCCTAAAATAAGAAATGATTTCGGTTTTCTAATCAGGTAACGGAAACATGCGCGGGATCCCATAAATTGATCTAATTCGGTTTTGGGATTATCCCAGTTGTAAGTTTCATCCTCGTTCCCCTGGAAGTGTTCAATGTGTTCTTGCATGACGTGCGGTACACGATTAACAGCATCATAATCCTCGGCATATTCGTAGTACGAGTTTACCATAGGATACCAATTTGGCGCGTAAGGTACGATTCTTTCATGGTCTTCCGGATTGTAGTTGGGATAAAAGCTTAAATACTTTTTGTTTACGATCACATGCGGATTGGCTTTGTAATCATGCAGATCAACATTTTCCGGAATAAAATAGTCTGACATGTTCAAAATGTTTATGTTTACGTTACGTTACATAGTAACGTTTAAAAAAATGATATTAAATTAAACAATACTTATTTTCATTAGGATCGATGGTGCAGAATGGAAAGTTTTCGGCCGCAACCATGCTCTTCGTCAGCACATTGAAAAACGTCGATTTTCCTACATTTGGTATGCCAACGATGCCGACGCGCAAATTCGTTCCAACTCTTCCTATCAGCGGCTTGCGTTCCGGTTCTTGCACCTTCTTTGGTGGCATTCTAACTCAGCTACAAAATAAAAAGAACAACATTTTTTATAGTTATTATAAAATTATGCACTCGCGCTGTTACAATACATAAACGAAATGCAAAATAGGTTATAAAACAATAATAACATGGATTTGCAATGTGCAACTTAATTTCCGCCAAATAGCAATTTTCAATCTTGATATATAATATCAGTTTGTAAAGAAAAAATTATGCAACATGCACATTTTCGAAAAAGGACTGGCATTTTAAAATTCTCTAATAATAACGTAAAGTCGGGTCGTATGTTCGCGCAGCCTACAATTTCGAATTTGCCGTTCTTTCGAGCATTGGCATTAATGTAATTATCGATGCAACCGCCGCAGGATTTCAACTCGCATTATAATTTCGCAAATATCTGATATGATATGTAAATGCGTTTAAATCATTTTTATAATAGCCGCCAATAAAAACGTTTCAACTCTTGTTTCACAGATGTCGCTTACCAATGAATTTAATAGCCTTTCCTCAAAATTCGATAAAAATGATTAAAATCAGAATAAAACGATAACATAACGTATATATTATATCCTAAATTATAAATTAGATTCATTATTCGCATTTCATATGTGTTTTGGACACAAATTTGCAAACAATCAATTCTAACCTCCAAATGCCGTATGTGGCTCAAATTAATGATAAAACAGCTCTAATCAAATATCTCTTGCATTGCCGTTAATGCATATGTTGTTAAAATTGTAATTACAATACATACCTAACAAATTAAACCAATAAATATCGATGAAAACAACGTGGTTTTCACGGTTTTCACACTGGACACACAGCACTCAATCCACTGCACAAAAGCAACCTATAATTAGTGGTGCTACTCTCTACTATCATATTTTGAATGCTGCCACAAGCATATGTGACAATGTATGCATTATGCATTCTTTAACAAATAAGTTGATATATTTAAATTACTTAGATAATACCTGATGGGTAAATATTGTTTTATTTATTGCAATTTAATAAATTGAAACATTTAAATTTGCAAGGAAATGAGTATACAAAGTCCATCTTTAACAGGTAAT
>JARJDW010000212.1:0-41281 GCA_030264715.1 Adinopsis sp. GC000173
CAAATTGATTGTCTGTGCGCCATGGAATGGGTTATTTCATGACGTCACAGCGAGACCCTGGCTTAATCGTGCTCTACTTCGGATTATATCGCGCATTTTCGTGCCAATCCAATTGGGGTCTTCCTGTGACATGACAAGGAGACCGAGCTTTTACATTTTATAGTATTATTTACAAAACTCATTAAAACCAACCAATAATATTGACTTTTATCATCTAATTTAAAACGAGATCAGTGAATACATAATAATAAAACACATTTTTATTCGAATCAGTTTGCTATAACATGAAAAATTCAAGAAAAGACAATAACGATACAGAAAAACCCTCTAAATTCAAATTGATTGTTTGCGCGCCAGTGGATGGCTCATTTCATGACGTCACAACGAGACCCCGGCTAAATTGTGCTCTACTTCGGATTATATCGAGCATTTTCGTGCCAATCCAATTGGGGGTCTCCCTGTGACGTCACAAGAAGACCGGGAATCGTGCTCAACTTCGTATTATATTGCGCATTTTCGTGTCAACCCAATTAGGGTCTCCTTGTGACGTCACAAGGAGACCGTGCTTTTATATTTTGTTATATTATTTACAAAAATCATTAATATTGATTTTTATCGTCTAATTTGGATGTAAAACGTGTTAAATTAAAACGAGATCAGTGAATAAATAATAATAAAAAACTTCTTTTTTTTCGATAACGATTTAAAACGATTTTTTACTAGGGAAATATATTTATTTTCTGGGGTGTAAAATAAACAAGCATTACCGGATTATAAGTTTTTTTTATATATATATGTATATATCTAAATTCCTGGTTCGAATTGACAATGTTTATGAGAGTTTTATTTTAAAGGAGATATACCTACGAAAAAAAAACACGCGTATAAAAGTCAAATTTGAGAATAGATTCCATTTAGGATTTTTATGGTAAATAAAGTTGTGTTTACTACATCAAATGAAGACTATAAATCGTCTATAAATAGTTGTAAAATGAAGAAAAATCTATGGTTAAAATTACACCAATTAGATGTTGTTTCACAATTCACATTTTTTCATTGATGGTCGTGATACATAAATTTTATCAAAAATATTTAAGCGCTGCAATTATATTGAAAAACCAGAACGATGGCGAAACCTTCAATTAGCGCATATTGAATATTTGAAAATATCTAAATTTATTGCTATAAATAACAAGCTGCGCAAACCGCCAGCCTGATATATTCCATCATTTCGAAAAAAGCAAGCAACTGAGGAACGCGCGCGTACATCTAAAATTCACAAGTTGGTGGCGGCGTTTCTCCTTCAAGAATTAGACAGTTAATTAACTTCCAAGTCCCATAATTTTACCCACACACACACAGTAATGCTGCAATATTTATTTACATAAAATATTCAACAACGTGCCCATCATATAATTGCCGTTGCTTTTACTTGAAAATTTTAGTGTTTTATTATTAAAGCACTTGAATAGCGTTAAAATTTGATAAGCCCATAAATAACTTATAACGATAATAATAAAAAAAGCGCGTAATTTGTTTGCTATGGCTATTATTACTACATAAAAGAATCATATTGATATGATAATAACAAAACATTAACGTTTGGGGTAAAACAAACATAAAAGCGCGTATGTAATTAACCGCGCTCGGCTATTTTAAACGAACACAGACAAAAAAAACTATACGGGAGAGTGCGAGCGAGAGGAAAAAAAGATTAATGAATGGAATTTTTTTATTGACATTTTTTATTTTTAATCTTGAAGGGATAATTTAAAACTCACATTCCCTCTTTTACATCAACACCCACGAAACGAAATACATTAAGAATAAGAAAAAAGCAGACACATTGGATGGATATAAAAAACCAGAATTTGGATATTTCTAAGTAATTTAATATTGTTAAGTTCGGCTGGGACGATTAGGAATTAACGGTTCAAGGCGAATCTAATAAAGATAGTAGAGTTATTCGAATCATTAATTTAGAAAATAATTAGTAAAAACCGAAAAATTATCCATTCTTTTGTTTGTTTGTTTCTATACATAGGTAACTGTACATTTTAATAGCAGATATCGAGATTAAATTTCAATGTAACGTAAAATAACTTGTAGGTTTATATCGACGAATTTGAATATTTGTTGCTGGTGAAGGACGCACTTCATCATCATCATCATCATCATCGGCGCATGAGAATAAAAAACATGCAAAAGTGTATTGTTGTGTATTCGCTTTCAAAGTGGAATAGATCGGTTTACAAGGTTACATGGGTTAATTCTACCCCATAAAAACGTATTCAAAATATTGAAAAACGATGTATTAGAAAAACTAAGAAAGTCTTCAACAAAGTTTTCAATCAAAAAATGAAAATATTGGGAGAAATGGAAAATATTTTGCTAAAAAACGGTCGTCAAACGCCTCATTTAAGTCCAAATAATAATTTTCTAAATTTGGATTCAATAAAACAGAAAAAAAATTAAAACCGGACACTCGAAGAACGTTTATCAACAAATTTGAATATTTGTTGCTGGTATGAAGGACACTCTATCCTCATCCCCATCATCATCATCATCATCGTCGAGCCTGAGAATAAAAAATATGCAAGTGTACTGTTTTGGGAAAGTGCACTAGCGCTCACTCAAAGTGGAAAAGATCGGCTTAGCATCATCAATTGTGCACCATGCAAAAGTCCTCTTTGTATAGAAAACTTTCATCGAATTAGCATCGTCGCGTCTCGTTCTATTGCATTGCTACAAATCGATACAACACTGTTCTCCTTATTCATTCCGTATGAATCCATCATGTACAAAGTTAAGAAGATGCACCCATAGTAGGACTTACTTGACGGATTTGAATCCAATTTAAGGATTAAACAAGGGAAGTGTACGTACGCCGCGCGCCGCTTCAACGTCAAATATGGACAACAATAAAAAGAAGGAAATGTTTCATGTTGTTGAATAGAAACAACATCGCTAATTTAATCAAGTTACTGTTTAAGTACTCGCTCTCGGTGCAATTACGCTAAAAACCATGCAAGTCAATCAAAATGCATGATTTATTTCTGCATTAAATTGATCAATATACATAGCTCGGTTATTATTCGTCGTATCTTTTTACTTCCCACTGCTAAATAATAAGAAAATGTGTAATTCCCGGCTTATTCATGAGTAGGTAAATATTAAATGTCACAAAAACATATCAGTTGACTTTGAAATTAAAATTAAAATTGGAATACAACAGTGATGTACACCAGTGTTTCTCAACTGGAGAACATAAAGAATTTCTTTAATTTTTTTTAAATTAGCAGTTGATTTAAGTCGCAACTTGTGTGCACAATAGAAATTAAATGCAATAACAATGTGAAGCATTTTAAAAACAAAATGAAACTATGATTGATACAATCAAATTATTTAATTATTCTATCGCTCGGAATCGCATTGATGCTTTAATCTTTTTTGAACGTTTCCAATAATATTGAATAAAATAGCGATTTGTGTATATGAATTGGAATTTTATACGTGACTGGCATTGTATCTGTATACAGGGTGGTCCATTTAACTTGAGACAGGCGAATAACGTTGAAACAGTGCATTTTAGGAGAAAATGTTTCGAATAAAAGTTGGCTAAAATGAAGTGGGAAATTTAATGGTACTAATCACTTTTGGCCATGACCACAGCTTCATGGTTATTTTGACAACAACTTTGTTTTTTTCAAATGGAAACTCACATATTTTTGTTCAGAATCCCAATCTACGTAAAAAATGGGGCAACATTTTCTCCTAAAATGCACTGTTTCAACGTTATTCGCCTATCTCAAGTTAAATGGACCACCCTGTATAGCTAATTTAGTAAATTAATTTATATCTGTATATTTTGGGCATCGAGTCGACGTTTTATCGACTTTAAACGTACGGAACATCTCGAACAATGTCGGCGCATAAAATTACAATCCCTATCGGCTAAGAAAAAACCTGTAGAATATTATTACGACAAACATTAATGCCACCCACCCATACCACACATAATATATAAATGATTACGTCGAAAACATCCATATATATATATATAAAAAAAACACACATTTATTTGTTGTATGTTATTTTTAATTGAATTTAATTGTGAGAAGGCGTGTAGGTAGTTTAGGGTTGTTGGTGTCGTGTGCGTTGTGTGTTATTCATTTCATAAATGACCCGTATTAACCCGCATTATTCACGATTTTATTGCGTGAATTGTATTAATTGTAATCAATCAGCAATTAATCACGTAAATCTGCAAAACTATATAATAGTAGTATACACACACAACTTTGCCTGTTCGAGCATATGAGAGGATCATTAATTATTATTTCTCCTCGCTGCTTTTGGAAAGTTTACGTACTACTACTACTCCTATACGAACGTACACCATACACTCACAGAATATTTTGATGGTGCTTGTTATATTCCCATGAACAAGTATAATAATTGTCATGTCAAGGCTTTTCAATCAATTGTTAAGAGGCCGTCGTCGTTGTAGTTTTTTTCTATTTAACTTCCCATCTGTGTATTGGATCGTATTACATTTCTATTATCAAAGGCGCTTCGCTTTTGTTCTCTCTTCTCCTTCTCTCCGCATACATCGCTCTGTTTTGATTTTAATTTAAGAATCTACGGATATGTTTTGTGACATTTAATATTTAACACCGAATTTTCTCATACAGCAGAAGTTGGCATTAACATTAACAAGCAAAAAATATTAGCTTGATGGATAATTATAAACGTCGTCGATTTGAGGGCACATTTTTATTATAAATATTGGCATTTTATTATATTAATCTCAAAATCAGCTGTTGCTTAATTAATTATGATATTATAATTAATAATTCATAACTTTATAGTAAATTTTCTGTATCGCAAATTAAATTGAAACAATTGTTGAATTGCAATTTAATATACATTCTCATAGTTGTTAAAGTTGTTTTAATTAAAATAATGCTGTGTATGTTTTAATTATTATCAGCTATAAATTGTGTATTTGCATTATAACTTAAACAATTTCTACGATAATTTGCTAAACCAACAGCAGCATTACCGAGGCAAGCAGAAATAAACATATTCGCACTATATGTCTAAGTTTTCGAGTAGGCTAATAATAAACTATTATCCTACCTGCGACAATATTTCATTAATTGTTTAATTTACTTATATGAAAAGGTAACTAAATTTTAATCAAAATCAATTTTTTTCAGTTTTGATCATTGAACGAGTTTATTTTACCAATGTTTATAATGTATAATAAATATTTATTAATTAAAAATGCTAATAGCTTAATCTACTCAATCAATTCAAGCTTTTTGCAAACAATTCAACCGTAAATATTATTAAACTGCGTTGATAATTGAAATTGTTCTCTGCGCGATGAAAGAATTTATATAATATTTATTATACGACGAAACAACAATGTATTTATTGTCGCAAAAACGGCCGCGACAAGACAATTGTATAATATTATTATTATTATATTTTTTATATATATACGTTTGTGTAGGACAGACAAAGGTGTGCTTTTGTATAGATATGACAGATTTTAGCTTTTGTTGCATGTTGTGCGGTTGTTGTAAGTGATTTTTTTGCAGCGCGCATACATAATATATATAAAATGCAAGAACGAACCCTTTAGCGATTCGTAATTACACCTCGCTAATTTACAACATGCGTAATAATAGAAATGGGAAATTTGCATTTGAATGCGAATCACGGCATGTGTATGTGTATGTTTGTTGAGTTATGGCTTTTTAAATGTAATAGTAAAATAGTTGGTGTGTGTTGGAGGTTTTGTTTGCTAAATAAAATTTTTTATCGCTTATTTTATGTTGGCGCCAACAAGTTTTAAGGTATAAGTAAAAATGTTGAGCGTGAAAAAGTTTCTCATTTGCGTATATATTTTTCCTGCCGAATATAATGCAACACGAGTAAAATGATTTTTTCCTCTGCTGAAATAAAACAATATTTCAGGGAGTTAATGATGCAAGACCACCTCTTCTTAACTGTTCTTCTTTTATACACTTTGATGTATTCTATTTCTGCTACAATGCATATACCGAAGCGCTTGCAAACTAAAAACGCTTCTTTTCCCTCTTCCTTCTGCTGCTGCAACAACAACCACACATCCCATCTAGTAAATATATCTCACAATTTCCATTCGGATGGAAATTCGGCGTGACTGTACATCCTGTGAATTTAGCTTATGGCCTGCCTGCTCAAATTGTACAAGTCGTTTTTCTTATTAATTCAAAACACTTTTAGCCCACTTCCTATACATCATTCTAACATATGTGTGTGCCGACTGTGTGACAGATTCTAAAACACTACAACACTTTAAATTTACTTTAAACTAAGTTAGGATTGCTCAAAGGCTATAAACTATAAACAATATTCTTATACCAAATTGGTGCCTGGCGATCATTTTATTTAAGTAAATTCGAATAATTTATTACATAAATATAGTGGTAATGTGCTAATAGGACTTTACGAACAAATTTATTTATATTTAACACGTAATTAATTAAGTGTACTTTAAAATTATTACTTTTTGAACTAAATTCTAATATTTTATTACTACATTCATTACATTTTAAATTTACTAAAAACGAAGTTACATTTTTAGTGGCATTTTTAAGTAATTTGTCTAAATTTGATAAATATAATATATAGCACTAGGGGTTTTTAAAGACATTTATCTATACTTAAAGTAATCACTATTCATTGTTCGAATTCATTATAGTGTATTTTGCGGGGCATAATCTGTATAATATAAAATGCGGCTTATAATATGGTGTACTGATTAGATAGAAGTTAATTCGATACACTAGGGGTTGAAGTTTTGAAAATATATGGGGGAGAGCTGCGCTAGACTAAACTTTTAATATATATATATTAAATGTATCATCTTATTTTAAAATTAGAATGGTAATAGTATAAAAATTTCATATAAGCGCGCATGCATAACGAAAATACTACTTTTAAGAATAAAAACTTTCTTTTATTAGTCGGGATCCCGCATTATCTTTCTAATTTACTATTCAAATTACATTGCAGTGCACAAAAAAAATTCATTCTCGGTATAAAGATAGTTTTTAGAAACGATACGGAACATGCAAGTTTTTTGTCACAGCGCAAATTTAGCGTTTATTAAAATTTTTTTGTGCTGCTAATTTAATTTAACAAAAAGATATTACATATGTATTGTAGAAAGCTGTAAATTAGCATTATTATTAAGCATCTCTACGAGATGACATAGTCAGATTTTTCGAGCGAAAAGTTAAAAAATGTTTTCTAGCTGTGACGTCACAGGTAGACCTATAATATACGATTAATCGCCTATTTGGACCACTTTAAATAGTAGTAGCAAGGTGTAAATGGGTTCGATTACTATTATTAGACATCTCTACGAGATGCCATGCTTAGATTTGCAAATATCGAAAAAAAGTTTAAAAAAATTTTTTCGAGCGAAAAAACGGCAAGCCATTAAGAAAATATTTTTTTTAGATCACTTCAAATCATCGTAGCAAGCTGAAAATTTGTGTATAAATTATTATTAGGCAATACTGCAATATGCAATTTTTAGATTGGTAAAATTCAAAAAAAAGTTAAAAAAAATTTTTTCGAGCGAAGAAACAGCAAGCGGTTAACCTTACGATTTTGCCAAAAATCGATAGTTCATCGATTTCGTCCAAACTTTGTATAAAGGGGTATTTTGTCATTCTAAAACGATTGGCGTGGTCAGTTGCTCGAAATTTCCCATAGGAAAAAAGTTATGCGGCATTTTATGGTGAAAAATAAGGTTTTCCCGAATTTTCCATCAGTTTTCGATAAAAAGATACAGTTTCTATGCCAGAAATGTGTTTAAACGATCAATTTTAATTAATTTTAACTTTTAATATACGGAAATAAACAGTTAAAACATATTTTGCCGGTGTGACGTCACAGGTAGACCTGATAACCTGCAATTTTAACGCTCGGAAATCGACCCAGAAATTCCGTGTGTTTTAAAACTAATTTGCCTCGTTTACATCGATAACAATTTAACAATTCTATTAATCAATATACATAGTCAGAGTAATATAATACATGTATATATATATTTATTATTACAAAGCGTTTTATTAGTTAAATTGTTAGTTGGAAAACGTGCGACAAAAAGTAAAAATGCTTTATTATTTCGAGACAAGTTTCAAACTAGATAAATAATTTATATTGCGCTTGTTCGAATTTTGTTTTCAAGTTTCATTATAACTATCTCTAATTGTTTATTATTAAACCACCATAAAATTATCTATAAATTTGTTCTTGGTCTATAGTTTTATGCGACAGAAGAAGAATAAATTTAAATTTAATTTTGTGCGGTTTAATAATAAACAGCAATATAAATTATTTATTTAGTTTGAAACTATACACAACCTTACTATACATAGTTACTATAGTAGAAATTTTAAATTGCTGGCCGGATTATTTATTGTGAATCGTTTCATAATTCATCAGATGAATGAAAAGTTTTTAATATGCGATCAAATAAATAAAGAAAACTTGTTCCTGTCTATTCTAAAAAGACGTTCCATAATCATTTATTATAATAACTCATTTCAGAAATGTAGCACTAGGAAAAATTGAGCGAGTGTGAGAGTTTAAACCCATCAGTATTTGTTAAGCCCTCGTTTTTTTACATAACACTAAAATGTCAACTAGAGGATCGCTTTTGTAATGCGGAAATACCATTCTGATTGCGTTTTAACCAACTTACAAAACACGATATATCATTTATGTATAAAAAGCAGCGTAAACCTTTAAAAAAAATGTATCCCTTGGTGTTAATCGATGTCGTGCACAAAAATAAAATATTAACCATTATTGTGTGTGTGAGGAAAAAATGTCAAGATTATTAATACGAGTAAAAAAGTGCGGGATTTATTGGCAATAAATTTTGTGTATGTGTTGTTATTGCTGCTAAATATGCTGGTTAAAATTCAATTAATAAAAACCCTCAAAACAAGAAATAATTCAATGAATATTTCATTATATCTCTACATCTTTGATGTATCTCTAGGTACCACTGTATTTTCTATCATTTTAATCGATTTTGTGCATAAAAATAAAATATTTCCTATTACAGTGAGAAAAAACATCAAAATTATTAATACTCCCAACTAAATTGCCATTAAATTTTGTTTTTATTAGTTATTGGTAAATATCCTGGTTGAAATTCAATTAATTTAACTCAAATAGGCAAAATGCATCAAATAAAAATTTATTCAATGAATATTTCTTTGCACAACTCCGCACATCTTTGATGTTGTTGCGTATAAAGAATATTTTTATGCATATTTTCTAACATTTTATAGAGATGTATCTATCAAAAGAAATGGGAAATGTATTAAAAATGCAAATAATACAAAATGTTTGCTGGCTCATCTATGCACTTTAAATAATCGATCACATAATGAAAAATATAAAATATTAAAGTGAAAAATATAGACATGAATGTTGATATAAATAAGATTCAATAATCACATGTAAGTAAAACACAAAATCTTCATACAGTCTGATATTATTATTAAATAAACCGTAAATAATGCATTCTCTGCAGGGATAGCATGTTCAAATTGTATACCTATTACATATAATAGTATAATTTTCATGTCTCAAGAAACACTTAAAATATTCACTATGACTGTATATATCGATACGAAATGTTAGATGTGCATAATCATAATTTTTCCCCTTTTTATTTATTATTTTATTAATGCCGCGCGCTCTTTAAGAATAAACTTTCTTTCGTCGCGATCGAAAACCGAAATTGTCGAATTATAAATAGAATAGATGATTTTTGTTCATTCCAATTCCTTAATTGCAATCTTTTTTTCGTTCAAACATTTCCAACTCTATTTCCTTTTTAATACACCACTTAAAGATAGATGTGACAAAACACAGAACGCGTGATACTTGAAAATGTTATCTGCGGCCTTAAAAGCATTTTTAAGTAGCCTAAACACTTTTAAATCTTTTTCCTCTCCCTCCCACACACTCGCTTTATTTTTATTTTCGTCAATCCTGCTTTTAGTGGAGAAACATCCGCAAAAAATGTTTGCGTGCGCGCCTTTTCATCTTATTATCATCGCTTATGCTAATTACAGATTATTGTTTCGCTCGCTTGCTTGTTTCTAATCTGATTTTTTACAATTAATGCCACAATAAAACCTATAATTAACTGGCGCAGATTATCATTACGGCAAATGGCAATCAATCGCATTCGACTAGTAGATCGAATAAAAGTTGATTTTTTGTGTTGAGAAAAGATGTGTCGTCGTTTCAGGACAGATGTAATATATTAACAAACTAATTGTATTAAATTTCACTGTTTATTCGATGAATTTTAGTGTTTTTTAATGTTTATTCGATGAATTGCAGTGTTTTCTACTGTTTATTCGCTAAATTTCAGTCTTTTTTACTATTTATTTGATGAATTTAAGTGTTTTTCACTGTTTTACTAAATTTTAGTGTTTTTTACTGTATATTCGTAAAATTTCACTAAATTTTACTGGTTTTCACTGTTTATTCGATGAATTTCACTGAATTTTAGTGTTTTTAACTGTTTATTTGACGAATTTCAGTGTTTTTACTGTTTATACATCAATATAAAGTATTCCTTACAACAATAAAAAAGTCAATAAATTTTGTTCGCAGTTATTTTAGTGTAAAACCAGAAACTATTTCATTAAAATGATTTTATTCAAAACTTTGCCCTATTCCATTGATGTAACAGCATTTTCAATAAAGTTTGTTTTCCATCAGAGAAAAACTAATCGATAACAATGTTATTTTTATCCAACTATATGAAAGTTGTCTTGCAAAATGAAAGAGCTGTCAAATTTTATTATTTATTCTGCTGCGAGAAGCGTCAAATAGTGTGATCGCATATGTACATACAAAAAACAAACTAGTTTATTACAAAAAAATGCTTTTGATGATGTTGATGATCGTAAAAAGCATTTTTGAGTTGAATGCGACGCCAAAGCCAATTTTTCCTATTTGTATAGTAAAGCAATCTATTGCTTTTTAAACATGATTTTTTATGTTATAAAAGTGGAGAATATGCAAACAAATAGATTTACCCTTTTGAAGATATACAATACGTATTTGGCAAAAAACAGCAATATATACTTTTATATGTAGTTTTAAAAGTATTTGCACAACAATAATAAACTTGTGGTATATTTGAATAAAAACTCTTTTGTTATTTTAGGTTATATAAGAACGAAACTTGAATTGATTTATGAAAGCGCTTTGTTTCGCATCTTTCTTACTTTTTTTTGAATTTATTGCGATATTATGCATATTAGATTAAATTAGAACATTTTAACTTAAAAAAATTCAATAAACCTTTGATTTGTTTTTAATAAGCAAAATTGTTCGTGATGAAGTTAAAGAGTAAATATAATTTTCATTAGTGAAACTTTGTCGGCACGAAAGAAAAAAACTGGTGGAAACGCTACTAGTTTTCAAAGTATAGTGAAAAATAAAAGCAAACGATTTTGATTAATGATACACTTGTTGTACCGAGTCTTGAAAGAAATTGATTTTTCGGTTAAAAAATTAATAAACCCCTTTTTTTAATACAATCGCATGATGCTATTTACATATCGTGCACAAGAAAACTTTAATTATACGCTTCTATACTTTTTTATCGTCGTTAAATTAACAATATAACGACTGCTTCATTTCACAAATTGCGTTTTAATTAATTAATTAACTACCCGGTTATAATATTCCATTTATTTTAAATGTTTTTGAGCTTTGTTTTAAGCTTCCAATTTGATTAGAAAATGAGATAATTTAATATTTGATGTGGTTCATTTAAGATGAGAAAGGAAGAACTTTTACTCCTACATCCTTGCAATTTTAATTTACTACGTTTTAGAAACGTTTTGCGTTTGGTTTATTTAATTAAAATTATTGGTACATTTAAGACAATGTATTAATTAAATCTAAGGATATTGGTATGAATTTTGGATAGACTGGGGTCAATTTTTAAACAGTCGATATAGAATGTCTATTACAATTGGTTTAAAATTTTCTTACTTTTTGAGGATATTTACATGCCTTTTACTTCCTTAGTAGTTTTTGGGAATAGACCTCACTAGACAACTTCAAAGTGCACTTGAAATTTTCGCTGCTTCTCCAGAAATCTATAGAGAGTTTTTGATATATGGAAGCTATTTGTATCGCGCCCTGTATACTAGCGTAATATAATCGTAGTTTAAAATAAGTTGAAACTTTTTAGGTAGGTATATGTAATCCAGCTTTTAGAAATTTTAATTAATATTAAATAAGTACACATACCTATATCATCATGTACCTAAATGCATAAAATATGCTTCATTATTACGTTATAAAGTTTACATATTTTAAAAGATACTTTATAACTATGAAATCTGTATGATTTCATTAATGTTACATAAAAGTTGAAACGCGAACTTTTTGTGTGTTAGGAGCCAGCACCCTAATTAATAATTAAAATTTCGCTTGCAACATATTTAAATAATTCATCCGATAAGAGAGAGATGTGTGTGTGTAGCGAACATAAATGTGCATGATTTATGATTGACTGCCATCAATAATGATTCAATAAACGTATAATCAATTACTTACTTTATTTACCCACGAGTTCATTGTAACATATATATTCCTTAAAGTTTCTCTTTACAATTTTTTTTTCGTTGTTTTTGTTGAAAGGTGCATTTACTTGTAATGAATAATAAATGAAATGGTAGTAATAGTGTGTGTAGTATGAAAACCTGAACCATCTGTTTGTTTCTCTTTGGTGCTTGTGTGTTACTAATTCATAAATAGGAATGCATCATCACGGTATAACCGCCTACTAAAAGCAGCTTACAATACACACATACATACAATTGCTGATGCCTCAATTCTATCAACTACCATTGTTGCAGGCTAACGCTTTGTATAGGTATATATCACATTGCGCTGCTGATAAACCTGCTTGATGGACCATTGCATTAACTCTTTATCAATTTATTGATTTCATCTCACACCGCAAGTCGAAGTGTGTGCGTGTGTGTGTGTATGCATTGTAAAGTTAGAAGGCTTTAGGAAATTTTACTTTTTGATTGACGTTATTCACTCGCGTAAAAGTTTATATAAGTCACACATTTTCCTCCTGATTGTCGTCGTCACCAAGTTTTAATCTTAATATGTTTTATGTAATAAATAGTTGAAATTGTTAACATTAATAAATTTATAGACCTGAAATGCTTCAGGGCCATTTTTCTTCTAATTCCGGTCAATATCAGCGCGCATTTTCCCGATTGCCATCGTCATTCATCACCAACTTTATAAAGATTTGGCGCGCGCGGGCAATGATTTATTATTGTCAAAACCCCGAAATGTGATTTAACCACGCTTCGAATTTATAATATTATATTACTAATTAATATTAATGGTTCGGCCAGGATACGTGCGGTGATATAAAAATAGGGACTTGCTTACTCTTAAAAGCGCAGCGTTGTTGTTGCCGATGATTAATAAAATGGGTGAGCATTTTACGCAATCCAATTTAATGTGTTTTTATGTTAGAATATATTCTACATTTGTTAAAACCTGTCCGGCGTTATTAGAAGATTAATAATTCATCATGTAATTGCTGTAGAAAGTACGTCTATTTATAATTGTTCATTTTTAAAGAAAATAGGACTTATTATTTATAATTAGTATGTATATAGAAAAATATAATATAATGTGCGCCTACCTTTTTAATTTTTCATCATGTAAGATGATAAATAATCGCTGTATGGATTATTTTTTACTCAACTAATAATTAACATTTTTTTGTTAAAAAATAATTATGGTATTTTCAAATTACATAATAAAGCAAATAAAGCATTTACTAAAATGCTATGCTTGTGTTTAAAAATGAATCTCAATTAATTTATCTCAACTCAAACATTGTTTGCACATTTTCTTTACTATTTTGCATGAAAAATGAGTTTTTCGCTCATTTTGTAGTTTCTTGTTTTTTCGCAGCATCACAGAACAAGAGGGAAAAGAAGACTAAGAGGTGAAAATGCTAAAAAACTTATGAAAAATTTACAAAAAACACATAAAAAGGTGAAATAAAAGAGAAGTAAAATGTGAGGATTATTTTTTATTCAACTAATAATTAACTTTTTTTTTGTTGAAATAATTATGGTATTTTCAAATTACATAATAAAACAAATAAAGCATTTACTAAAATTCCGTGCTTGTTTGAAAATGAATACTCCAACTTCATTACAATTAATTATTCATAAACACTAACTACACGAATAATTGCAGAGCAATATTATTTTGTATAAATAAAATAAGTGTGTAAATGTTGAAATCTACTCGACGATTAGATAATTGGATTTTATTACTTATTAATTAGTAACTTTTTTCTCTGAATGCGCTGAATAATCGATGATAAAGGCACCTAATAAAAATTTTAAAAAGGAAATGCTTGTAGGTAGTATATAAAATTGTTGTAAATTAAATATTAGTGAACATTTACAATATGATGAAATAATAGAAAATTCAGCAGCCAACAATGAAATAGTAATTATGTACGGTGACAGTAAATTATTGAAACATGATAATAAAATTTACGTAAAAATCAATATGCGGGCCGCAGCAGATAATAAATAATTACGTTTTTTGTTTAAATAATCGTTATAGAACGGCCAATAATAAAACGTGGCGAAATTAATTTCTAAATTTAGCCAATTAAAAGAGCAATGTAGTCAAATTACAAGAGAGAATTAAAATTTAATTTACGTTATATAGAACAGAACATTCTTATTTCAAAATTAAACTAATCTTTTAATTATAAATTTGTGAATGTTACATCATTTTCCTCTCCTTTCAATTGCTTTAATTGCGTTTCGCGTTTTTGTTTTTGAAGAAGCATATTAAATTAATACAATAGTAAAATGAACACTAAAGTAGCTGTAGAAAGATATTAATCCGTATCATTTATCTAAAATATGCAAATTTGCGACAAAAGTTTGGACATTTTTGCATACCTATATTCAAAAAAATCTATGGACTATATACTATACCTATAGAAATGAAGCAGTTTAATTTTAAATTGAGCGTATAATTCGCTTCCTTCAGTTCTCCGATTGTAGATAATCTACACTATTTTACCCGTTTGTTTATTTGTATTATACTGCAATCGGCGAAGGTTATCATTGAACCGTTGAGATTTACGTCTGAAATGTGCCATTGCACGCCTTCAGATTATGAAATAAATGCGGATAAAATCGTTGAGACACGTATATATATATCCGAAACTATCAACGGCCGACAACAACTTGAAAGCGCGATACATTCTGACAATTATGATATAAGTTTGAGATTTCTATAAAAGGCTACAAACTATTGTATTTTATTGCTTGAAATCATTTAAAACAAACAATAATGGGTATCAATTTGTTTTTTTTAATTTATTTATTTATTTATGCGTGTATTGGGCGCCAGATTAATAAAGATGTTTTAGTAATATTTTCCACCACCATAATTACTATATTTATCATAATAAGCTGGTAATTTGTTGGTAATATTTTTCTCATAATTTCTAATTAAGCGTGTTGACTATTATTAAGCTNATGAAGATGTTTTAGTAATATTTTCCACCACCATAATTACTATATTTATCATAATAAGCTGGTAATTTGTTGGTAATATTTTTCTCATAATTTCTAATTAAGCGTGTTGACTATTATTACGCTTGAAAAATACTCAAATGTTTGATTTAATGATAGAGCAATTAAAGTATAAAAAATCTTAGGTAATATAAAATTGTGTGATACATTTCATTACAAAACGACTTTTTATTGAACGTTTTCGGGAATTGATGAAAACCGATGTCTGGCTGCTTTTTTTGTAAGCATCCAGTGCCGGATTGAAGAATAGACAAAGACAAAAATGACTTTAGCACGCAATTCAGAGAGGTGCAAATTTGGGCTTCGATTTTGTGGCAAATTTTTATGTATGTGAGAACGATTTCTGCCTCTCGTTGTATTTGACAAAATCCGAATGCCGTTTCCAATCGTTGATTCTTAGAGAAAGAATGCAAAACGACAATTTACGAAAAACATGCACCAAAGTTTTCATTTTTCATGCGAAATGTGCAAGCTTCCCAAAGACAGCATTAAAAATGAAAAGATTGTCTTGTTATTGCTAACCACTTTTTTATTTAGCGTTTAAAATGTGAATGGCTCTCCCAGTAATTGAAAAGACCCGGATTTTATATTGTCTAACGACTTAATCCGGCCCTGTAGGTATCATACGCTATATGTATTTTGTAGAATCCTTTCAACCGTGTAAATATCGAAGAATTACTTTATTTATCGTGAATTAGAAACACGATTTTTAATATACTACAGATAAATAATAATAAATTAATGATGTTCGATATAATTAACCTAATTTAAAAAATAACAATATAAGAACTGTTGTTTTGCTAAAATTATTATATAGCAAAAAATACAATTATAATTTAATGAAATATTAATGAATCGATCGATATTAAAGCAATTTTGTCATCTTTTGTAATTAAGTTCTGTCAACTGCATATAAGCAGCGTAAATAAAACACCGCACATACACATACGTGAGTGTGTGTGTGTGTGTGTGTATGTATGTGGAGAAATTGCAGACGACGAGGGTTCTGGTACAAGTAATTCCATAGTCTAAGAAGCCGGCGTCTATAACTAACAACGAAAGAAAATATGCGCTATTCACAGCGTAATTATAATTATTAGAAATACAGTGCACGGTCGTCGTCGTCGCTGTGTCGTTTCTTTATTCTTCTTCTTCTAGCCAGCCAGAGAATAATACAGATTACTTACTAATTTAACGTCATTTATATCATTATTAGATGCATAAATAGAATTTTTTAGTAAGTACAAATATATACGGAGCGTCATTTATTATTAAAGCAAAGTAAATGCACGGTTTAACAGTGTACATACACACTGGAAATAAGGATATTTTTTAATTACCTTCTTTTATTTGTCTTTATATTAATGAAAACCGAAACAAAGCAAACAGTTTGAATGAATTGAATATTTAAGCATATTTGTCTAATTCGTATTGATTGCGCTTTCAATGAATGAGCTTTAACAATTTTGCCAATATAATGGAATTATTAATTTTATTTGTTCGCCTCGCGCACAAATTGTGTGGTGCGCTGGCTGTACGACGACACTATTTATTATGTAAATTGTTTAATTTTAGCCATTCTTACGTACGTACGTTATGAATGTAATTATTATCAAAAACGGGGATAAATTAAAGAACAACTGCAACATGCAACTACTGCACAACTCTTTTGATCTAAATATTCTTTGCCAACAACGACCGTGTTGCATTAATAATAATCTTCGTCAACGTGTGCGACTTGCTTGCTTGCTTTGCAGAGCGGCTGACAAATTTTCATATTATTGCAATTGTTAATCACGATTTAAATAAGTTTGCCAAAACAACAAAATGGATAGCACAATTGCGCCCACTTCTTCTGTGTATTTATATTAATATTGTTTTCTTTAATAAATACTCATATTTCATGTTTAATAATTTAAAAAATATTTCACTAGTTTTGACTTTCTAGTATCTATTTAAAAATAATTTAAACAATATTGCCGGTTCGTTATTAATTTCAACCGGTAATATATAAATTTTATAATCGCATTTTATACTAATCTAATTGTTTACTAAATTTATTGCACATATTACATAATTGATTAAAATTTATAAATATTGTGCTATTACACGATTTAATCAATAGATTATTATTTATTATACTAATATATGTGTGTGTGTTTGAGTGTAAATCTGCCCGATAATAATAAATCATTTCCTAAAACTTTTGAAACAATATTTATTTTAATTATTTGCACAGACAAACAATGCGATTTTTTCGCGCGTGTATTTATTCCCAGCGAACGCAAAATGAAATGTATCAAAGCTCAAAAAACGCAGCGAAAATCTTGATTAATACAAATAGATATTTCCGCGGCGCGCTGAAAATGTATATACGCAAAGATTTTACGCTACGATAATAATTAATGCATTTTTATGATCAGATTACTACTATTTTTACATTTGCGTTTTTTTGATAAAAATAAATTTACTAAATTAAGATTTTATGTATGAACGTATGTATTTTAGGGTGCCTGTGGCATTAAAACAAGTAAGTACTTTTTGATTGGTATACTTCTTCACATTGTTAGAAAAGACACAATTTAACAATGTTTGATGAAAACTGTAGTGCAATTAAGAGAAAAGTAGTAAAAAAGTAGAAAATTTAACGTTTTTAGAGATGTAGAGCAGTGATTCTTAAACAAAGGGGTGCAATACTGAATATTTTGTATATATTGTGATATTGTGACATTTTTTGCTCATTTTCTTTATTATTTTGTATTTTTGATGTTTTTCGCTTGTTTTACCGTTTTTTTTTTGTTTGTTGTAGCATCACAAAACAGGAGGGAAAACATATCTAAAAGGTGAAAATGTTGAAAACTTATGAAAAATGCACAACACCTTTAATCTTTTTAAACCACCTCCATATAAGGGTTAAGAACCACTGGTATAGAGTGATAGATTTTCAATTTAGTTGTAAAAAAAATGATATTTGAAACGAAATTATTTCAAAATTCATTTGAGTACTTTTGGCTAAATCCACCTCTGTACGTCTACTACATTGAGAAATATGAAAAGGCGACGTCACTTTATTATGAGCGCACGCTGTTTTTTCAGCGATACAGCTACCATACTAAACATCTACATACATGTGCATAATAAACTAGCAAAATTATTGTATTTTTATTTTAATAATACGTACAGAATATTTTCAACAGTTGGAAGGCGCATTTTTAGCCGCTTAATCGACTTCGGGTTAATGTTAAAACGAGTCGCTGGCTGCTGCTGCTGCCTTTTCTAAGAAATGTTTAGACATATGCAAACGCATAGCTCATTCAATCTGCGGTTTTATTCCCCAAACGCTCTGGCTTTTACCTAAGCATATATGTATATATCTATACATTGTCGTAATTTTATGAATATTACTCGTAGAATTAATTACAATTCTATGCGCTGTCAACTTTGCAAAAACTTATTAAGCGAAGAGGCATTCATTTTGCGCACAACATTTATTTTTCTTATTTCCGTGCCTACTAGTCACACATTTCAACTTTAACTCATTAGGAAAACGATTTGTTTTTACTTGAGTTCCAGAATAGTAAAAAATATAAAGATCATCAAACAAACAAACAAATTTACGACAGTTTTAGGTAAAAATATCACTTTATAATGAACATTTCTTGTTCTTTGTAATTTTTTTTGATTGTCAAGAGCAAAAAATACTTTTGGCATTTGGCAACATTTTTAATATTATAAGTATATTAGGTATATAAATTTTTATGAGGCAAATTGTACAAAACATTAAAAAATCAAAGCACAATGCTACATTCTATAGAAGTATATATATAGAAGGGCGAGAAAATTTCAATTAAATATAAAATTACGCATTGAGCGTAAATTAAATTAAATATAAATTGCCTATTAAAAGTATTTTTTTGTTGGACGAAAATTAAAGAGTCTGTAATATAATATTAATACGAAATGAGAGTTAATTATATTCCCGGGCAATAAAATACACGAAATTTTCGTTGAATGCGCCTTGTAAAAGTTGTGTTTTGATGCAAGTTAATTACAATATAATATGCGTTTTAATTAATTTAATGCAGAATTTTGAATTACACATTTACGTGTTGCGAGTATGTGGGATGCAGTTTTATGTTTGTTGTGAATTTAATATATTTACTTTCATATTATAGTCGTGTGTAAATACAGTTATTAAAGACTTTTTATTTTTCCTGAATATGAATAATAAAAAAACGCATATTTGCTTAATGTACTCTTATGTGTATGAGTATATTTTACCATTAATTACAATTTTGAAATGATAATTATTATATTTATCGACATAATAAACTTGGAAATGAAGAAAATTAATGTTTTTATTTTTTTGCCACTGTAAATAAATAAAAATGATTGATATAAGAGTTGTTTTCGATGTAAAATTAAATTTCCCGTCGATTGGCGTCGGAAAAAATTCAAAAAAATAAAAATAAGTTGGGGAAAATCGTGAAAAACATTATTTTCCCCCATAAAATGGCCCATAACTTTTTTCCTATGGGAAATTTCGAGCAACTGACCTCGCCAATCGTTTTAGAATGATGAAATACCCCTTTATATAAAGTTTGGACGAAATCGATGATCCATCGATTTTTGGCAAAAATCATAAGGTTAACCCCTGCCGTGTTTTCGCTCGAAAAATTTTTTTTCAACTTTTTTTCAAATTTTGCCAATCTAAAAATTGCATATCGTAGTATTGCCTAATAATAATTTATACACAAATTTTCAGCTTGCTACGATAATTAGAAGCGCTCTAAAAAAATTATTTTCTTAGGCTCCTGCGGTTTTTTCGCTCAAAAAATTTTTTTTCAACTTTTTTTTTATATTTGTAAATCTAAGCATGGCATCTTGTAGGGATGTCCAATAATAGTAATCGAGCCCATTTACAGCTGGCTACTATTATTTAAAGTGGTCCAAATCGGCGATTAATCGTATATTATAGGTCTACCTGTGACGTCACAGATAGAAAACATTGTTTTTCGTCTATTTGACGTTGAAATTAATTGAAATTGATCGTTTAAATATATGTGGTCGAAGTAAAAATTGTTTTCACATCGTTTTTCGGCATAAAAACAGCACAATTTCATTAAGAAGTGGGAGAAAATCTAGAAAAAACTAATTTTTTACCATAAAATGCAGTTTTTAAGTATTTTGGTTGCTTGAAAATGGTTATTTTTACATGACGCGATAATGAATTAGTAAATTAACGAAACTCTCGAAAAGAATGCGCGCATTTTTCATCGACGCATTCCGTGCATATTTCCGGTGTGAACTTGATAAAAATAATGTTTCACCATTTACCAACAAATTTATTGTCATCGCGCGACGACAATTATATGTATTAACGTAAATCGCTTCTTTCAAGTCGATAAATGTACTCTATATGACAAATCTCACGCTTGTTGGAGTAGGTATACAAAAAAAAAACGTGCCGAGTTATTTTTTTCACATCAGTGGTAATTATAGTAATTTAATATAAAATAATAAGACGCGCAGTCAGTCTTTAACAGTAAGTGGTCGTTCAAAAAATATTATTTTATTATGCGTCGAGTGCAATTAATGAATATGATAATTGATTTTTGCTCAAGTAGCGAGCGATGAGGATTCTTATTTTTTTCTTCTTCTTCTTAAGGAGTATATCCCATAAAATTGAAAAAAAAGCAAGAATACGAGAAAAGGGGAAGACATATGAGAGTGCGTGTAAGGCGAAAGCCCTCTCTTCTGTACTATGTGTGTGTGTGTGCGTTCTTCTTCAAGTGTTTTGGCTTTTGGTTGCGAGGCACGACGACTAAGACCAAGACGACGAAGGAGGAAAAAGGATGCGTGATACAGCTGTAAAGCGGAGTGGCGCTAAACTCTACTACTACAACACACACATTTCCAGCACAGGCAGAGTGTTTAGTTCGTTTCCAGCTGCTGTGCATGTTGGTATAGCGCACGCTGCCGCAGCACATTATTTCGTGTTCGAGACGCGCGCGCTTTCTCTCGCAATAAAAACTTTTCGCAAATATTAATCGCGATGATGTTGTTTGTTTGATGCCGGCCAACTAACAGTGACTACTAGCACGACCAACGCATAATTGATTCACTATTGGATAAAATTATTTTGGATTTTTCATATATAACGACGATAAAACGCATTGCTTATCATTATCATACGCTGAAAGGTAAGAAGCGAATTAACTGTCATTAAAACTTTTCAAGTTTTATAATTAAAAATTTTTAATACACACAACGCTGAAGCATGCATTGAAAAAATGTAGGTATAAAAATGTTGAATGGCTAATTGAGAGACGTATTTAGCGTACATAGATAGATAGGTAGCATTTCTATTAAAAGTAATAATAAAAAGAAGCGCGCAATTTTCAATTTGATTACGAAACTTAATTGTTTCTTTTATTATTAAATTATCCTATTAGTGGGCCCAAGCATCGAATAAAATAATTATATTTCAATTGCATTTAATCAAATTATAATTCAATTAAAACTAATAACGAAACAATTAAGATATATACATCAATTAGACGACGAGCTTTTTAAAAGAAAATTAATTCTTTTTTGTATTTGTGCGCTAGATTTATTCGAGAAATGAAATATTGAAATTAGCTGTAAACATTCAGAATTTATTATTCATCTAACCGATAATTAATTTTATCGTGAATGATTATCATCAATTTTTTTATTAATTCTGTATACGCAAACCAACAAAATGTGCACGATCATCCAAAATCTTCAACATTCAATTAAATCGATTAATAATCATTCGTCTTTGATCGAATTGATTTTCTATACGAAGAAGAATTGTTGCGCGTTCGTTTATTAAACGATTTAATGTGCGGCAAAAGGTTGTATTAGTGACTAGGTCGGTAAAAAATCACAAGAAACATTTTAATTAAAAAAAAAAAGATGCGACAAGGCTAGTCTTACGAATAACAAAGAAAAAGTGGATAATTTGAAAAACTATGTTATATTTTAAATAAATTTTTACTTAAAAGTGATGGAAATGGTTACATAATTATCAAATTTTGCAAAAAAACATTACAAGGCGCTTTTTAGTACTTTTCGCACCAACTATCAAACATAGAAAGAAAGCGTGTTTCTTAAACGACTTGATGTGCGACAAAAGATTATATTACTAAGTAGAAAAATCACGAAACATTTTAATTTAAAAGAAATGTGTGCACGTACACAATCAACACATGCCTTTTTCATGTCGCAAACTGCTTCATGTCGTATAGCTGCTGTTTAAACATCGAATGCAGTAATATTTCTTTTTATTTTGTTGTTTTTTTTGTGTTTGGCGACTGGAAACAATAACAAAGAGATTAAATATAAAGCACCATAAAATTACGATATAAAATGTTTCCTATTCTTTTTCGATCGCACGATTAGAATTAGTTTTGAGTGCGAGTTTATTTAATAATAGGCCATATGTGCGAGAGGAACGCTGGAGCGCAGTTTTTCAGCTGCATTTAGCGCGCATTGAACGGTTGAGTAAAGAGTGCAATTTGAAATGCAATGCAGACAGAAGTGCAATCGACTTGCAATATCGCATTGAAAATTTATATTCAATTTGTTTAGTTTGGCATATTGTGAACGTGTGTGTATGTGTGTGCTGTTTGATTTTTTTATTAATGTAATGAAATTGCGTGCGCGCCCCGTTAGGAAGTTGATTATATTTGAGTTATAATACCTACAGGTGTAGTTATGGTTTTCGAAAGTTTCGATTTTAATCAAGTGCTAGTATGATTATATCGTGCGCACAAATTTATTTCTCGAAAAACAATCACACTATTGCGATGTGATAAAAGTTTAATTATTTTAAAATGATTGCATGTTTTATTGCTTTATTGCTCCTCTTTTTTATATTGTTGCATTACCCGTAAGTGGTTTAAATTAAATTGATTTTTACTTACTTACTACCTAGACTACTACATTTTAACGGAAATGTTTATGGGAAAAGTGCAAACCGCGCGCACACCGAATTTTTACTCTATAAAATTTTATTACGAAACTTAAACGCTTATCATAAAGCGCTTTTAGTCAGTCAGCACGTTGATGACCAAACGAAAAAAGTTTTTTTGTTAAGCGCTTTCAAACGAGAGAAAAACTTTGTAATTATTAAGACCCGGAGATCTAAATTTACGTTAAATTAAAACTATGCACTATTATTATCTCGAAATGAAAAATAAACGATTCTAATTTAAGTGTGAATTCGTGTTACACAATTTAAAAGTATTTCAAACAAGCAATCACAACATGTGAAAACAACAGAAATAACGTCGTCACCTTTATACACACATACAAACAAAAATTATTTGCTGTTTTAAATATAGCTGAAAATATAGCGTCATTGTGTAAATGTCACTTTTTCCAATTAAATTTGCAAGCGCAAAAGGGCATAGGNCACCTTTATACACACATACAAACAAAAATTATTTGCTGTTTTAAATATAGCTGAAAATATAGCGTCATTGTGTAAATGTCACTTTTTCCAATTAAATTTGCAAGCGCAAAAGGGCATAGGCGCATAGATTAATTGCATGTCATAAAAATGACATTTTTTAACATCGCACATAAGATGTATTTAAAGATTTGCATAAAAATTGATCTAAAATGCGAGAAGAACGCAGTTTTCGATCAATATCAATGAAAGTCGATAAAAAATTT
This sequence comes from Adinopsis sp. GC000173, assembly GCA_030264715.1. Lineage (NCBI taxonomy): Eukaryota > Metazoa > Arthropoda > Insecta > Coleoptera > Staphylinidae > Adinopsis > Adinopsis sp. GC000173. The sequence continues at coordinate 24,435 of JARJDW010000212.1, forward strand.
GATGGAAAATGTCGAAAAATCAAAGAATCTTGCATTGAAGGCAATGACGATCATCAATTATTTCATTTCCACACAAAAACACTGAATTATATGTCAAAAGATTGAGCATGGAATTGACCTCCGTCCGAATTCATACATACATACATTCAATTACAATCATCGCTCGCACGCCGCTCGTTTTGATGGATTGACTTAAAAAAATTTAATTTTTACAAATTGATTGATTGTGTTATAAAATCATTATAGCCATATAATACGATTGTATGATTGTTCGTCGTAATTGATTGGCTTTAAATCCGTGTGTTTTTATTGCTAAATCGTTCCAAATATGCATAAGTGTGCAAATCGTAAATTTGATACATGTTTATTAGCCAGTAATGACATTTACTCGTAAATTTTATATGCGATTTTTCTTGAATTACTGTATAATTCAATATTTAATTATCCGGTGTGTTAGTTATTTGGCAGAAAACTGCAATTTCTCTTTGATTTATTTTATTGCTCAACACACACACACACAGGCAAATGAAATTATAAAACTTCTTTTTCGAATTATGTTTGCTGGAATCCAAACCCTTTTCATCTCAGCAGCACATTCACAGCGATATGAATTGCATTTTTCCTCTGCTGATATAATGTAATGCAATATCTGCATTTTTTAATCTGTAATTTAAATTCTAGGCTTGATTAAAAAAAACAGCCAGAGTGAGTGAGTGAGCAGCACTTTGAACTCGCTTAATTTATTTATAACGCACTCAAAGAGTCAAAACTAACTGACAAATAATCAATGGATACATATATCATTGGCCAAACTAAAAGCATTGTCTGCGCTTTTAAGCCGCCATGCGGATTGTGTTTACAAATGTATGACGACATTGCGTTTTTTCATTTTTTCGGCAATAAACACATCGCATTTTTAACTAATCGAACGACGACTGTTTCAATTAAAATTACTAAATTATCCCAAATTGTTTTTTAGCATCTCCTCGTCGCTTAAACCTTCAATTTTTGATGGATTGCTGTTGGCGAAGGAAATTTTTGCGATTTTCTTTGATTTTTGTCATTTCCCATCAAATAATTTAAGGATTTTGGTTAAAACTGTTCGAAAATACCAAAGAACAAAGAAAAATCGGAAGAAAATCGCAAAAATTTGCTAAAAAACTAATTTGGGACACTAAAAATTGATATCTTTCTGTTTATCTGTTTAAAATGGCAAACTGCTAACATTTTCTTATCGCGCAATTTTGCGAATTTTTTTCCCATACTAAAAGCGCCAATTTGATTAGAATGAAGTTTTATACTACACACAATGAGGGCGCGTCTCTAGCTAAAGTAGATTTAATCATAGTGGTTACACATTATCGTGGCAGCGTAAATTATACTACAACTTTTCTACGACGAGTAAGAATTTAATAAAATTTTGCGCAGTGACTTTGCGAGCCGAGCGCTGGTGGTAAAGGTTCTAATTTTGTTGCAAACCGGCACTTTAAGATTTATGAAGTAAATGAAACCTTCTTAAGTGAATTGTGGGAAGAGTGAGTGCGGTCAGGCTTTGTGTATCTCCGCATGGGATGGAAAAAGTCTCGTCGTCTCCGCTCGCTCTAAGGCACATGGTCATATTGTACAATTTTTCTCTCTCTCTCGACACGCCGCCGATACATAATTAGCTTTTTGAAATTTTAGATTTTAAAAATCCATCCCATTCATGAATAATTTATGCGCTATTTGTTTTTCTGGATATGCGGTGCGTAGTAAATTATCTCAGGTAGTGTTTTTATATAGGTATATGTATGCATATTTCGCTCCAACCAAATTTCATATAAATATGTAGACTTTATGTGAATGCAAAGAGACGCGCATATTGAAATTATATTATCAATTTTCATTTCATTCCCGCAACCAAAATAACTATCGCACACAAAAAGATAATGCGATTACAAAAACGTTTACATTACCCGTTTTATACTATGTAATAGATTTTCCCTATCGCTCAATTGATTTTAATCGAGCCATTTTTATTATTTTTTATTTTAAACGAAATTCTCTTCTCTCTTTTGTGTTTCATCATAAACTAAACGCATGCTGGTTGGTTTCTATAAAATAATTAATTTTGTCCCGCAGACTTTTTTTGGGGAAAATTTTATTTTTATTCAGCGTTTTATTGTGTATGTAAAAACATGCGGGGAAAAGTGATTAAACAACATGAACCTGGCAGCTGTCAGATGTGAAGAGGTGTTTGTTCCACTTGTCAAATAGCGCATCACAACCATTTTGGTAACCAGATCGTGCGGCTGATTAAATGTAGTTTGTGAATATGATGGGGTTGAGGCGACGGATATTCGCGTTTTAAGGCAAGCAAGGAGTTTCAACGATTTTCCATTGTTGTTGACACTGAAGAGATATGCGGGTTAGGATACCTATCCTCTCCTATCCCCCAAAAAAGATGCGTTTCGTACGATAACAGCATGTGAAAAGTTTCACTTAACTACTAAATGAAAATTGAATCAGCAATTTTTCTGAAATTTAGCTGATTAAATGTATTTTGTACATGTTGAGGATATTCGAGTTCTTTCATGAAAACCAAGGAGTTTCAACAATTTTCTATTGTATACATAGAAGCGATATCGAGACTGTGATAGCTATCCTAACTTATTCCTAAAAAGATTCAATTTGAATCAGTTCCAACTGAACTATAGATACCAAATGAAAATTATGAAGAAGACCAAGGAGTTTCAACAATTTTCTATTGTGTGCGATATGCGGGCTACGATACCTATACTCCCCAAAAGATTCGCTCTCTACTACAATATAAAAAGATTTGCTTTTAAAATTATTATTTGAATCAGTTCCAGATGGACTAAATACTAGATGAAAATTGTATCATTGGCATGAATTTGTAATTAAAAGATTAGTGAATGTTTTAGGAAACAAGCAGCGCATTTGTATAAATAAGAAACAGATTTATAAATATTAATTATAGTTTTCAAGATAATATGTAAATAAAAAAATAGTGCCAATGCAGCTAATGTAATGTCAACTTTCAATTTGTAATCTAGTATATCAACTCATTAATAACATTACAAAACATATCAAGAATGATAAATTGATTAACACTAAAAAAGCAGGTGTCTACTTTAACATTTCTCACACACACACACACTGACTGGATGGATGTGTACGCGTGTGTGTAAAGTAAAAAAAAAAGAAGTTAAATGCTTCAACTAATTATAGAAATATGTTTGAAGGTAGGTATTTTTTCAATGTCCATGTGAAGAATTTTTGTCGCGTGCAAAGCGAGCGTTGCTGCATGAATTAAATGTGATTCGATGATTTGTCGACACACACACTAAAATAGAGGATGGGAGGAAATGTAAGCGACGATTAATTAGTGTAGTTAATTTGCGCTTTACAAAAAAAATAATCTAAGAAGCATAAAAGTTGTAAATGTGTGTGTAATGGATAATTCAGCAAAGACAGCTTCATATAGTTAATGAATGCGGTGCACGCAAATGCGATTTTATCGAAACTATTATTTCAACACAACAACGCGTGTTTTGTTGCGGATGTTAGGGCATTAAACACCACTAACTTTTAATTAGTTTATTAAAACCTTACAATCATCAAATTGGCGTAGCGCAATTTTTTATCGGGCAATGTGCAGACGATTAACTACGCCGTTTTTTTTGTCTTGCAAGCCGAAAAAAGCGTGCGGAGAGAGAAAAAGTGTCACATTTCTTCATCTCTGCACTCAACCACGCAAAGTATACTACTGATAACAGCGCAGTTTCAATTGTGATTTTGTAACTTTGCCAATGCATACAACACTTTTAAAATAACAACTCAATTCTTTTGTGTTGCTAACTTGTTTTAACATATCATCTTACTGCACACATTTTAGAAGTTAATTTACTGTTAAGATTTTTTAGACAAACATTCTATAGAGATACACAAACACGTATTTTGTATTATATTCATGCATTCAACAATCATAATTTTGTGTTACACGATATCTTGGAATTAATCAGAGGTTTATACACATGATGGGTGTTTCGTGGATCGACTTAGTCCAGATCTCTAGTTTATAATCAAATTTTGAATTAAAATTTTGCTATTCGGTTAATTTCTAAACGGAGCACTGATATAATTGCACAAAGAGTTTTGTACTCTGCTTACTAAGCAACTTGTAAGAATTTTCATCATCAGTGATGTTTTTCTCACATTGCTAGCAAATCTATAGATTATCATCAAATTTTAAATTTGAATTTTGCTATACTTTTCTTTTTCAGGACTCCAATTATATGTATAAATTTTACCAGGTCCTCACGGGTTAGAGGCACTAAAGGAATGTAGAATAAAATTTCACATTATTCTTACAAGAAACTAATCAAATACATAAAAAGTCAAAAATTGATTCCCCAACTACCTAGGTTTTAATAGTTACTTTATAAACTAAAATCTAAAACATCTTAAAATTTCTCCCATTATTAGCAAATTTATAGATTATCATCAAATTTGAATTAGAATTTTGCTATACTCTTCTTTTTTAGGACTCCAATTATATGTATGTATAAATTTTACCAGGTCCTCACGGGTTAGAGGAATAAAGGAACACTAATCAAATACATAAAAAGCCAAAAATTGATCCTCCAAATACCTAGGTTTTAGTAGTTACATCTTAAAATTGATGATTTTAATTTGCCAAAAGCAACCTTTATATACTCGCTGAGATTTTCAGATTAATAATTGACATATTTTATGCCGCATGAAAGCAGGATCATCGTTATAACAATTTCGCCGCCTTTCAGCGCTTTACCCACCTACTAAAAATTCTTCAACTTTGATAATAATTTAAAGAATTTTGGCGGCGCATATGCGGCAGCTAGACGATTTTCCCTTCGAGCGCAAACATAATTTTACATTGTGTGCGTTATAATTTTAGCGAAAATATCATTTTACCATCCATCGATCCGGCCACGGCGGCTAAATTAAACTAAAAGGTCAGATAACCAAACACTAATGAACAGAGATTACTGAAATTATCCGAGCTGACAAGATGACTTTATAAATTGAAACATCAGCTTCGGCTCACCATACTACTGTTGGGGAAAAAAGAGCGCCCCCAATCAATATTTCATTGTACATGGAACGTTTTATCGTTGCTTTCATTAATTTTCATTCTTTTTCTAGCTAGCTAGGTGTGCACGATCCCGAATTCGTTTATTTCTTTGGGTTGTGTTTTTTTCTCTTACTCAATCCTTAATTGATTCGCATGCAACAACAACAAAAACAAAATAAATTAATTAGGAATGTTTACGATTATGATCGTTTTACAATAATAGGAAGAAGTGTATGAAAAAGGGGAGAGCGCGCATTTCTATATCGCATCGCAAAACTCTCTCGTTAATTACGAAAAAAAGCGAGTCTATTGTCAGACGTTTTCAATTGATAGCGTCTTTATCCTGGTCCTGTCCCGACCAATAGAACGCGCGTATATCCTTGTCACACTGTTCCCTAGGACGATGCGAAACAATGCAGCGGAGCCTTAATTTATCACGCAGTGGGACTATTTCCTTCCTCACACACACACACACACACACACAATCGAAGCCTCCTTTTCAGATTGAACTTTCAGATACTTGTCATCGCTCTTTTCGTTGCTTCGGTAATACGTCGTCGCGACGCGACAGCCCTCTCCCCGTCGTCGTATTATGTACGGCAAGGTGCACTTTCAAATGTTAATATTTCACACGCGCACACTTAAATAATGATCCTCGAAAATCGCTGATTTAGGTACGTAATTTCCTTCGCGTAAAAAACGTGGAATTATCAGAGGCCATTAAGGTGGTGGAGATGTTTTGCACAACTTGATGGATAAAATATTACGGCTAGACGCTTTTTATCTACAATGTGAGAAACTGTTGATTCTAAATTTCGCGAGATAACGCAATCCATTATCATCCAGCAACATTTTAAGCTAAATATTCAAATTTATTGCTGCTTACATTATCCTCCGATTACTGACTCCAAGCATTCAATTAATGAACAACATATTGATCCAATTGATGATTCAATTCGTTATAATTCAAAAAAATTGTTTATTAATAGTTATCGATAAAGGCGAACAGTAAAATTTAATAGTTAGTATGCATAATTTTTGTACCACCGGTTGGGAACCGCTGTATTAGTACTTAGATAACAAATTAAAACTTGACACTAAATATCCTACGATTTTTCTGATTGGCACTTGATTATTCATCTCTACATTAATATTTATTGCTCTTTTAATTATCAATAATAAAAATGAATAAATTTTTTGCTTTGATTGAAGTTTTGATTGTTCCGTCCTATTATCTGGCATGAAATTTATGCAAATCTTGTTTCAATATTTTGAATTTTATTATAAGAATAAATTAGATTTGGATCATTTGGCTATTATAATAAAATTATATTTCGAAAATCCTTTATGATGCTAATTAAGCAGCGATTTCTCAACATTATTAATTTGCATTTTTAACGGTGCACAAGAAGAACAATCTCTAAAAATTGTTTAAATACCCATGATATTTCCTATTAGGAAACAATAACGATATAAATTTATATATATATATATATATATATATATGCCATTGTTATTAGTGCGACCAAAAAAGAAGGTAAATTCTTGGTCGCGTCGGAGCGAAAAAAGCCATCAGTATTTCGCTCAATATTTAACGTAAAAGGGATAATTTCTCTTCGTTCTCGTCTCTCCGTCTTTGTAATAATTACTATCTGCTTTGTGAAAATTTAATCCCGCTTTTTACTGCGGTTCGACTAAGTGCAATAAAATTGCTATACAGTATTTAACATTTAATTTGACAATAAAATCAATGATTATTTATTGATCTAAATAGATGTTTCTCTAAATTGGTCGGATTACAGGCGCGCACTTAAATCGCAATGGAGAGAAAATACTTTTAATTCTTATTGCGCACTCGGCCCAATTAATTAAGTCATACAGCGACAGAAAATGTCTTTTTCATATCTTAAGCCGGACTTTATTAATGCAAATTCATAAAAAAGTTAGATGAGATTTTGCTATAAATGTGTACAACACATGTATGTTGGATGCTTCGTTTTGATGGCCGCAATTGATGTTTTAATAAATGTTCCATTTTAATGTCTCTCTGCCTTAATATAATCGCAAAATCTTTGATATTTGCCGTAAATATTTTGAATATTATAGTGTAAGTGCTATTATTAGATCTAGTAGTAAATATTTTCACGCAAAACCATTTAAGAGCGGAGTGAAATGTTTATAATCATTGCATAATTGACTGGTCGTTAAAGATCAATGCAAATGGATTAAAAATTCATGCGATTTTGTTGTTTTAGGGCGGCGAAAGAGAGAATATGTTTATGAATCTGTAATAGATTTGCTATATAGCTTCGCCTCTCTTCTTTCATTGTGCACACAATTAATAATTTGATTTATTTTATCGCTTTATTGATTTATCTGTTCATTCTGCTCTCTCTCTGACGTTGATAGCTTCATATTTCGTAATACCACAAGCTGGGCCATGAGTTGTGGAATCTGAAGCGACGACCCCAACACACAAGAGGAAAAAACGCATCCACCCTTCTTCTTTTATTAATTGTAAAATTATTTATTAGAATATTTTTTTTTATGGCCGCGCGCGCTTTCATTCAATAGAAAATCAATTTCGATGCGTAAATACAATTTTCCTCTTGTTTTTTGTTTGTGTGGGGTGGTTGGATGATGCAAAAACAGGTTGCGGCTGTTGTGGGAAAGCAAGAGTGTTGTGTTATGTCGCATTTTGCGGACTTTAATTTTATATCTATATATTTGCTATAATAAAACTATTATTTCAAAGTCGTAAAAGAGACGACGACGGTCATAACTTTAAACCGCTTTTGGTAATGCTGTAACTCAATTCTAATTGCTTGGGTCTCTAATGCTCTTCTAAGCGCGCATCATTGCATTGTAATTAATAAAATATTTGTTATTAATTACAATGTTTTATCGGATGTAATTCGACTAATTATTATCTCAATCGTTCGATAACATCTAAAACGTTTTAATTTATATATTTATTAATTTTTGTGATAAATCTTCGAAGAGGTTGTGTATTGTGAGGCTAGTAATTAAATTTTCGAGCAAAATTCTTTTACCAAACACAACAACAACTTCCTTCGTTTTTAAATTACGTTACGACACAAGCTTTTATTTCTTCATTAGTTTTAAAATAGAAATTCGATAATTGGATTAATTGTGCAACGCTTATAAAAACAATCGCTTGGCTTTTAATTATATCTATAGATAGATTCCGTCGACCAGCTTGTGCAGTATAAATGGTATTCATTCTTAAATTCAACAAAATTAGTTGCAGTTTCATGGTGGATTGATTAATAGATATTTTGTTAATACTAAATATCACATAGTACAAACACCAGAAAGAAATCCAATTTTATTATTCTACAACATCTTAATTATTAATGCCACAAATGTGCTGAAAACATCTTCAACATGTTTCACAGATAATGCCTTTGCCTAATAGTCAATTAAAATCGAGTCTAGCAGTTCGCCCATTATCATAATTAATTGCCAATTTCGGCGCGGATAGACAACAAAACCCCATTCATTCAAAAAATGGATAGACTATGATGCATAGTCATCAAATTTTAGAATAACAAATACATACACATAGTCTATTTTATACGCTATTAATCTCCTTCTAAACACACAACGACCATTCTTTTTTGTTTCGAAATTAAATGACGTAAAATTAGCAACAACAAGCAAAGTTGTATAGTAGTATACTGTAGCGCTTGAAGCCGAAAACTTTTTAGGTATTGTAAACAATAATTCACACGTTAACTTTTTGAATGGGGATGCAAAAAAGCAGCGAAATTAGCACATTGTTTAATTGTTTTATAAGTACACAAACGATGCCGTAAATTTTTCATGACGAAACTGTTTTGAATGGAAACATTTAAATTTAATTAAATTAAAATACAATTTAAAGTTAATTTTATTTTTATTAGAAACAATTCCAAAGTTAAATTGGCTTAATCAAATAAATGTGTTGTTGCTAATTCGTTCTAATCTATTGCAATACAATTAAACCACTGTTTTTTTTTCGTTGAGCATTTCGAAATTTTCTAAGTTTGAAAGTTACCCTACTTGAACAAAGCGCACTTCCTGCACCCATCGTTCTTATGTAGAAAATAAAATGCGCTGCGGGAAGGGCGAAGAAGGAAGAAAAAAAGGAAGACGGGCAGACGAGACGACGGACGGAACCATCCCCATGTTTACGACGCTTGTGCATAAACTTTAAATTTCAGCGAGCGGAGAGAGAAAAGTTATTTATAGGAGTCATTATATAATCAATATTAACTTTGTATAAAATATTCAACAACCAAAAACTTTAATAGCTAAGTATTTTAATTATAATGCAACGAAACCAATTAAATCATATATGCATGTGCTAATATAACATTTAATAAATAATAATTATTACATTGGCAAGCGCGCGCTCGCTTAATTCTCGAGTATGTAATACAATGTAATTAAAACCTGAACGCTTGTTTTACGATTAGTCACAAATTGATAATATTGTATGTCCCATACAATAATAAATTTTTATAATTTACGATTGGCTATTTGGCTGGCGAGTGTTGTGCGTGCGAATTTAAGCAAACTTTTTGTTGATGTTTTACAAATGTATTCAGTTACAATATATTTATATGCATGTTTATGATTTGGTATGATTTCACGCACGGCGAATTCTCTCTCCGCGATCAAAAATTTTATTTTTAGCGCGCGCAATGCGATGCCATTTGGCGGATAAAAAACTTCCTCTCGCATTTTCCCTACGCGCTTTTTTGTTGTGTTGTAGATGTGGCAAGCGACTGTCAAGCCACACAGACAACGTTGACGTCTTCACGCTTCAATTGCCTTCTGCTGCTCCCGTATCCACAAAAAATGGAATTAATAAACGGAGTTTGTTAGAAAAAGTGACGTTATGAAATTTATATGAGTCATCATCGTCATCATTGTGGGTTGTTCTGCTGCATCTTCGCACAAAAAATGGAAATTAATGCAGTTAGTTGTTTTGACATTGGCAATAATATTATGAATAAATTGCGCTCAGAGACTTGATTGTTTAGACAGCGTCTTATGATGTTTTAACACAAAATTCTACATTTTTAGACCATCATCAGAAGACGAGCAACCAATGTTTAAATTTTGTTCTTCGTAAAAGCGATCTTGTGTAGTTTACGAGTATTAAATGCGAGTTGCATTGTCAATTACTAGAATAAAAGATTATGTTTAGATATTATTGGATTTTGGTTTTCGCATGATCATCAGAAGATACAGATTAATAATTAACTATTTATAGAACTAATTAATTTAAATATTTCGATTCTACTTTCATTAAGAATTTCGAATGAAGTAAATTCATATTTGGAGATCAATATTTTTGAAATGGATACAAAAAAATATGACAATAATTAAGATATCGCATAATAAAAGTAAAGTAGAGCAAATAGGATTTCTGATTGTTGTTTCTTCTATAAATCTAAATCTATTTGGAGTGAAGAAAAAATAATAATTTAAAAAAAGTAAAGTAAAGTGAATAGGATTTGTTGTTGTTGTTGTGGTTGTTTCTATACTCCAGATTTAAATCTCGGTTTAGAGTGAAGTAAATTCAAATTTGGAAATCAATATTTTTGAAATGGAAACAAAAAAAAGCTCCTATACTAAACGAAATGTATTGTATCTTTCGTTTGGCAAACCCGAAGCCGCTTTGTATTTTTCAAGAGGCATTAGAGGGAACGTTTCACATCCATACATATATACAGCATACACAAAAAAACCGTAGGACTTATCTTTTTCTGGGAGAATAGATACAAAAGTCGTTATGGAAGGTTCTAATTGTAACTTTTCACCATTGCCCATTCATCTTTATGAAGTTAACAACTTAAGAAACGGCCCCCTTTTACTCGAAAACCGTTTTAAAACTACCTGCTTTACACCCTTAGGTTATCATGTTATCTACCCCTAACGTATACCACACTACCCTTGTTAAATATTTTAGTAGTATGGAAACGCACATGCAGTTTTTTCGTCGTCGTCGGGCCGTGGGCGATCTAACAAATAGATTACGCAAACAATGTGCTTTTTATTTATTAAAACACCAATTCGGCACTTTTTCCAACGCAACGATAAGTTTGTATTATATATTATAATGAATGGCCGCACACACACACACACTCAGACTGGAAGAAATCAAATCGCAGAAAGCGCGCGCCTCTATGTTATTATTTTAATTACAAACCTACGCGATAGTCCCTCGAACAGGTTTTCTTCTTCTTCTTCATCTACTACGACTAAGAGGATACAATTTTTTAAAAAAGGCGCTCGAAAAATTTTATAGCCGCATTTAAGAGATTTTTTTCTCGTCAGAGCGCTATAATTATTTTTAATGCTATGGCCGTTACATAATTATACAAGATTGTTATAAATCCTATAGAAATGAAGTTTCATTTAAGAAGCGCGCGCGCGAGTAAGAGAGAAATGGGGAAAAAAAGATGCAAAACCCTTTTAAACACTTGTTTCGTTTACGACTGTCGTTTATGTCTCCTCTTCTACTTAAAATATTTTCCTTTTCTCAACAAGTAAACATTTACCATGGTCATTAAGAAGATGTTAAAATTTAATTTACTTCTACAAATAGTCTTCGATTAGTTGAGCGCTAATGTTTAACATCAATATTTGCGTTTATGCAAAAATCATCTTGCTATAGCACGCCAGACAGACGCGTGTGCTACATTTTTGCTGCGTCGAGAGTGGATTAGCCTGTCATTTGATTAAAAATCAGCTTGCGAGCAGCAAGCCAACGACGACGAATGTTGCTCATAAATTAAATTAAACGAGAGTATTACAAACAAAAGGCATTTATCTACCATCTCAAATGCAAAACGAAACAATTTTAAATGACTTTTGAATGGATATTTTATTCATAATCTATGTTAAATTTATCATTCCTTCAAGTCATACTTCATCAATATATCTCTTTTTTTGTGTTTGTGTGTGTGCGTGCTGTTGTTCTTCTTCTCCTTTCTCTGTAGTAGGTAGGAATTGTCAGAGGATGGTGGACAGTTTGTGTCTGGACGTTGACGTTGTTGATTATGACAGTTGTATCTTTTCTACCTGCCGAATTAAATACACGAAACTAATAAATTTTTCTGAAATTCACTAACATTTATCGAAAATGATAAAAAAACACTGAAATTTACTAAAGTTCATCTAAGAATGATGAAAAACACAAAAATTTACTAAAATTTAGAGAAATATGATGAAAAAACATTGAGATTCACTAAAATTGAGAGAGAAATTATGAAAAAATAATTAAATTTACTAAAATTTATCGAAAAATGATGCGAAACACTGAAATTTATTAAAATCCATCGAAGAATGATAAAAAACACTAAAATTCACTAAAGTTTATTTAAGAATGATGAAAAACAGAAAAAATTATTAAAATTTGGAGAAATGTGATAAAAAAAAACACTGAGATTCACTAAAATTTAGAGAAATATGATGAAAAAACAATGAAATTCACTAAAATTCATCAAAAAATGATGCGAAACATTGAAATTTACTAAAATTCATCGAAGAATGATGAAAAAGACTTGTTTTATTATTATTTATTCATAATCTATGTTAAAATCATTCCTTCAAGTCATACTTCATCAATGTATCTTTTTTTTGGGTAGAATTGTCAGGATGTTGGACAGTTTGTGACAGTTGTATCTACTTCTACCTGCCGAATTAAATACACGAAACTAATAAATTTTTCTTGTTTCGTCCCAGTCCTTTTTATTTCGTCTGGAGATTTTATGTAGTAGCATTAAGGGTGGCTGCTGGCTGTCGTCTTTAGCTTGTCTTTGATTGAAAAAAGGAAATAAAATAACTCGCGCTAGACATTTTGAGATTGATTATGGGTTCGCCTGTCGAAACTAAAAGGGTACTAATAAATTATTTTAGCTGCAAAAAAACTATTTACTTAAACTTACATTTATTACACAAAAAATTACGGAACGCTGGGAATCTATGTTTAGTATAACGATGATAGGAAATCATCCATTAACATAAAATTCGCAAATTCATTACGGAAATTGCTAATAACAAATAAATTATAGTTATATGCTGGTCGCAATTACCGCGTCTACAAAATCTAAAATCTTCCGATTTAACTTTTTAATGTTCGTTGGCAGCGAAAAAGTTTTGCGATTAATTATAAATGGTAACATTGGTTCTAATTCCATATTAAATTTATTTCTTTACTTTAAAAAAGAATCTATATAATAACGTGTTAATTTAAGAAATGCGATAATAAAATATATAATTATTGTACGTTTACACTTTCATACGTTCATTATAATTTTATTGCTTAGTTTAATACAATAATTTACACTTTTACTATAATATATGTTAAGTATACTAAATACTTATCATTTGTTTTATTGCTGTACTTAAATTAATGTAAAATTTTATATTTATCAAATTAGAAAATGTGAAATGACACTAAAATTCATCGAAGAATGATGAAAAGCATTGAAATTCATTAAAATTTAGAGAAAAATGATGAACAAACACTGCAATTTACTAAAATTTATCGAAAAATTATGAAAAAACACTAAAATTCATTAAAATTTATCGAAAAATTATGAGAAAAACACTCAAATTCACTAAAATTTATCAACAAATTATGAAAAAACACTAAAATTCACCCAAAAACTGATTTGATTTAAAATGTTATGAACTAATTTAAAAAAACTAACTGCATCTTTAGTCGAGTTGGCAAAATATATAATTTATTACATATTTAAATAAAGTAATAGGATATTGCAATATCTACATGTATTGTGCAGACTATTAAAAAATAAAAAACAAAAACTGATTTGAATAAAAATGTTATCAACCTATAAATCATTAATTAACTATATGTACAACAAAAAAATATAGCTTCGTTAAAATCAACACACATTCAGTCATGCGATATTATATTTCAGCTCCAAACTAAATTGTACGATGATTAAATTGGAAAAACATTTGTTATGAATCAATTTTAGGCGCGCATAATATTTATTATATATTCTATTATTGTTTAAACAAGATGATGAGAACAATGAGGTGTCAAAAAATAAGAATGTTTGAAGTGTTTTAAAACACTTGTAGTACGAGCCATGGAACTTTTTAAAAGCTACCTACGCAATCATGTCTCCTCAAAATCTGGTTGAAAGGTTTTTTTTTCTTCTCTTCGAACGCACACACACACTCAGAAAATATCAAAAAGTTACCACAACACAGCAACATAACAGCCCCAAAGGCATTTTTATAACAGCTCAAATTACAAGCAGCAGCACCCAAACCGCGGCCCGGCCACAAATCATGATTCTTCATAATTTTTTCCTTCTAAAGAGGAACGTGTTTCGCCCGGCTGGTGCCCTTTGAAACGTTATTACTTTCTTGCACATTACAATAATTTTATTAATAAGCTGCATTATATGGTGCTAAATTTAACTATGCAATTTGTTTGTTGTTAAATTTGTAGGCGTAGACGAAGAGAAACAGGTGCGCCTGCTAAAAAATATTATTATTATTATTAAAACACACATCAAAACGTGATGAAATTATGCAGGAATAATCAAAGTATGTTTCTTCATAAAATATATAATTCATGATGACATTTCATTTGCTATTCGCTATATTGTTTATTACAAACTTTAAGGTATAAATCTTTATTGCTTCGAGCGTATTGTATTTTTTCATAGATCCTCGGACTATCAACACGTTTATTAAATAGACATAAAAATTAGATAGTTAATTAACGAAAAAACGTTATGAATATTAATGAGAGAGTGATTTTGTGGCACACCCACTTTACTTCATCCTTGCAAATCATCAAATAATAAATTGTTTTATTAAAACTCGCAAATTATAGAAATCCTTGAAGAATGGACGATTTTTTACATTCGTTGGTGCTCTAATAACATTGTTTGCATAGTTTCATATTTATCTAAACAATTTTGATACTTCTATGATAGCAATCTAGCCGAAATTTACAAATGTACATATTTTAATGCACTAACCTTGGGTGTTGTATTGAATTAATTGATAAAAATGGCTCAATCTTCAATTTTTCTATATTTTGATGTTAAAAACTCGCGAATTTTTCCATATTTTTTAAGTTTTGATTTTGTCTATTTGATCTGATCAATAAATATTTTTCTTGCAGTTTCTAATCACATTACTTTTCTCTTTGATGATAATAAAATAGGCACACGACATAACTTTGCGGTTTTGTATTGAACGCGGTGTAATCAGTTAAAGAGTCTGTGTGTAATAATTATTGGCGTTTTGTTAAAAATAATGACGAGTTTATTCTACCATTACCGATGAACATCGTGTGCGCGTTTAACGTTTTTTTATTTTCATCTTGCTTTTGCATATTTGAAATACTTTAAAGTAATATAACGCGCTTTAACGACATATTTTAAGAACGCTTAAGTTTTATTGGCGATGTATCGCTTATTATATAGAAAATTATTCATTCTAATAACTTGATGAATTTTTTATATTTAGCACGAACAACAACAACAATAATAATAATTTCTTGAAAGCCATAAACAATTTCTCACAAACATAACTGTACATTTTTGCCTCTTTTTTTAATTGCTAAATTATTTAATACTCGATAGTAGTAAAACACAACAAATTGTTTATTTATCTCGCGCGAGCCCATAAAATTTATTATTCCGGCTAAAGCGCTTATAACAATTTTGATATTAAAATCCCTGGTATCAATTCTCTACAATTATGTGTATCAGTGGCTTCCAATCAGTGGGGCAATAATCGAAGGAAAATTTATATTTCTTGCTTGGTTTCATTGAATAACACTAAATTTTTTTAAATTTTATTTGATTTTTGCTGATTTCGATGCAATGTTCATAACAAAATGTGGGTGGAAATGAAAAAAGTTTAAAAACCACTCGCGCAAAACAAAAAATCTTAAATATTGCACAAGAATTTTATCTTTTTCGATAATTATTTGAGCAGGCTAAAAGGTTAATTTCTCGTATGACCTATAACACATATATATGTACATTATTTTGATTTTATGTAAAATTATTCACACACATTTATGGCATAGCGCACCACTACACACTAATTAATTTTTATTATTATTCCCCGGCTCCGGCATATTCGATTGAATTTATTATACCGCATAATTAATTCAAGGTGATCGTTACTTAATTACTAGCGCGTAAACATTTATAGAAAACGATCATTTATTATTAATTCTCCCACAATAAAATATCTCTGCATATCTAATAAATATTTTCAGTTTTCCATTCATTTACAACATTTACTTTGTCAGGTCGATAATAATTAATTACACAATAATTGCTGCAACAGATATTTAGCAATAATTTATTCATTTATTATTAAGTCAGCAGGAGGCGGTGCGGTAATATTTAGCTATAGAAATGGTCAGAAAATTGCATTAAATATTTATATTGTCAATTAATAATTTCTACAAATAGTTTTTTCTGGATTTTCGCCCACTTCTTAAAGAAAATGTGCAGTTTTCATGCCGGAAAACCATGTAAAAACAACTACAATTAATGTCAACGTCAAATAGATGAAAAAAACTAGCTAAAAATGTTTTCTAGCTGTGACGTCACAGGTAGACCTATAATATACGTCTAATCGCCTATTTGGACCACTTTAAATAGTAGTAGCAAGCTGTAAATGGGCTCGATTACTATTATTAGAC
>JARJDW010000214.1:0-12620 GCA_030264715.1 Adinopsis sp. GC000173
AATATATTTTTAGGATTTATTTTCAAATCTTTTAAAATGTTTTCGCTGCATTTTCACTAAATAAATTAAAACCAATTTTGTTTCATTTAATTTACATTTTACATTAAAATACCAAACCGGTTCTTGATGTTTTGTAAACATTTTTAAAGAATATTGTTATTAAGCGCTTTTCATACACGTTTCATTAAATAAATTAAATAAAAACTAATGAAAACTGTAAATATAATTTTATATTTTTTTAAAACAAATTTTATGGAAAATCAATGGCAAAAATTGAGAAAGTTCATAGGTGTTTTTAAAGGATTTTCATTCGTTTTTTATTTATCATTTATTAGCAAAATGAACGAAAAGTTTCAATAATTGGCGTTTTCACTTATTATCAACACATTTTTAGATATTCTTTCAAATTCCATTTCCCATTCTACTCAAACTATATAATGTTATATTTTTTTAAAATTCCTTTTCATTTTCACTAAAAATACATTACATGTATTTTTGAAAACTAATTTCATGAGAATTCAATGACACAAACTGGTAAATTCATAGGTAAGTGGATATTAACAAACATGATGTTTAGTTAACTGAAAAGTTGAATGCCATTTTATATTATAATTTTTTACACGTTTTACAGGCAGAAAAAATGTTGAAAAAGCTGAGAGAAAATCACATATTTTATATGTATCTACTAATTTTTAAGTCTTATNTAGTTAATTGAAAAGTTAAATGCCATTTTATATTATAATTTTTTACACGTTTTACAGGCAGAAAAAATGTTGAAAAAGCTGAGAGAAAATCACATATTTTATATGTATCTACTAATTTTGAAGTCTTATTATCCTAGAAGTTATGATAGCATACTTGTTATGTTTATTCGAATCCAACGGCGAAGATATTCTTCTTTATATTTGAAATTGCGTCTAGTACCAGCGGGGTTTAATAACTGGTAGTTTATAAATCAATAATTTTCCAAAAAATAGCTAAGCTATACGGTTAATTTTAATTTAATAAAAATTCATGATAAGAAGAATCGGGCAAAATTTACAACTAATGCTAGAAATTACATTAATCTTGCAATTTTTACAACAAATATTATATATTATATATTCATAAGCAAGAAATTTTTAATCTTATTTTTCAATCACAAAAATTAAATTAAATTTTTTTAAATATGCGTCTTGTCTTATTACTAACACACTTTTAAATATTTTCCGTTAAATTCTGTTTTATATTCCACTTAAAATCAGTAGAAATTACATCAATCCAACTATTTTTACCAAAAACTGAAAGAAATTCGCGTAAATAGAAATAAAAATCGCAACAACCTAAATTTTATTACAATTTTCTTATTTTCAAATCCTTTAGATTACTATCTTATCACATACAATGCAACCCACACGAAAATCCGATCGCGTCGTAATTTAAACTTAAATAAGATAGCTAATAAAAATACTAAATGCGTCTTTGCCACTCCTGTCCTTGTTATTATTAAAACTCAAACGCGTTTTTTTTTTATTTTTTCTTGTGTATCAATAAATGTAAACTAATTTGTTTGCTTTCGAAAGACATTCAATGTTTTTATAACGTTTTTATTGAAAAGTTTTTAATAGCGAGACAGTCGCGAGTAAATATAAAAATACAATATTACAAAAATTTAGTTTATTGATATTGATCTAAGCTCTTTATTAAAACTTTTCCCAAACAAGGAGCGATTTCAACTTTTTTGGTGTGTGTGTGTTAATAATTCTAAACGACAATTACGCGACTGAAATACTAAATATTACTTTTCGTCCACGTCTAGACGGACTACTATGTAGCTGTATCGTACTAATTAACATGTTCGAGCACTTTGAATAATTTAATAAACTTTCATAAATATTTTTTTGTGTTTTGCTTTCAACTTTTAATAATAAATGTACGTATAAAATATTTAAATGTTGTTGAAATAAGTTTGATCTTATAAATCAATTGCAAGGAAGACTATTACACTTTTTAAACTTTCCGCAATTTCTTACTTTCTAAATTTAAGTTTTCCCATTTTTAACAACGTTATTGCCGTACCGGATTTATCCTTAATTTGAAATTATTTACCACCACCACCACCAAAACCATCACGCTATTATTGACAGTTGCAGCTGTGCAACAAACGTAATAAAAAGCATAGTTAATCAATTTCGCTGATGGATTTTTTGAATGCGCTCAACTAAAAAAAAAAACGAAATCAATTAACAGCGAATTGAACGATGTGCGGGATGATATCACAAACCTATCATTTTTACTCTCTCTGTAAAACGATTTTTTTCCTCCGCATTGAAAACTACAACCCCATTAACGTGCCACTCGAAGTGTGATGTTCCACAATCGTCGTTATCTCAAATTTGTTCGAGACGTTGTTGAAGAGGTCAGAGTGATAACGATATAGAAATCAATCGGTGGTGTGGTGTGGTGCGTTTTTCGCCGATTCAAGACGCGTCCCGATTGAATAAATAAGGCGTGCGGAACGTAAACGATCGGTTTTTGTCTAAATAAAAATTTCGTTGTGCAGAATATCAGTGCGTGGCAGCTTGAGTAAGCAGGAATGAATTTGTAAATGTACGCATCGAGCTGAACGTTGTCGTCGATGGCTGGTAAGGGCTGGCAGAGCAGGGCGAATGCGAACCGAGGAGTGAAAAAAGCACGAAAAGAAATCTTTGATCAAACACGTTCTACAACAAAATAAGTTTCATTCGAAGAATCTGCGCGCTGTTATTTTTATATAGGTATATATACTGGTAATTCTGGCTTCTTCCTGTAGGCGTTATTAAATTTCAAACAGCAGATTGAAAGTTAAAATAAGATCAAAGTCCATTAAAACTCCTAATACTTGATAAGATAGAATCAAGAATACTAAAAACATAATGCCGACTGTGGATTATATTACGTAATTATTCAAGA
The DNA here is from genome assembly GCA_030264715.1 of Adinopsis sp. GC000173. Taxonomy (NCBI): domain Eukaryota; kingdom Metazoa; phylum Arthropoda; class Insecta; order Coleoptera; family Staphylinidae; genus Adinopsis; species Adinopsis sp. GC000173. The sequence goes on from JARJDW010000214.1 coordinate 2,932, forward strand.
AGCGATGGTATATTCGAATCATTTCCAATTAAAGAGCAATAAAACTTTTCAAAAATTTCGAGTCATTTCTAGTGATTATATCCACGATTTTTAACATAAACATTGATGTTTGGCATTTGGATCACAATTTTTATCAAAAACAATTAAACAAATGTTAAAGTTTGAAAAGAAAATTACCAAATAATATCAACGATCTAAGAAAAATAAGATTTGTCCTCAATTTTTGGCATTTCCATCAAAGCATTTCATGATCTTTTTCGAAAAACTTAAAAAACAAGACAAATAAAAATCCATCCATTAATTTAATATTTAAGATATTACAAGAATTAATTTATCACTAAAAACTAAGCAGAACATGATTAATTATATTTATAACATATAATTTAATAGTGACTAATTTATAAGCAAGAAAACCGCAAAATTTTCAATGCAAACAAAAATCTATCTAAACTTTAATGTTTAACATGCAAACATGGAGATACTAATATGTTAGTTGGTCACTAAAAATTGAACGAAAAATGATATTTTTTATATTTATGGCAAGTATTTTATTAGTGAGTTATTTATTCATCGAGAATTCAATGTTTAACACACTAGAAGCGTTGGCTGGACACTAAAAATTACGCTCAAAACGATTAATTTTTTATATTTATAGCATTTTTAATAGTAGCTTATTTATTATAAAGAAAAACCCAACATTTTTAATAGAAATATAAATTCCATCTAGAATTTAATATTTTATATAGGTACATGGAGTTACTACAAGAGTTGGTCACTAAAATTTATGCTGAAAATGATAACATATTTATACTTATAGCATATATTTTAACCGTAGCTTATTTATAAATTAGAAAAACTTTTTTTGCTGTGGTAAACAATGCGAACAGCAATTTATTGTAAAAATATATTTGCGAATCAATTAAGACTTTTAATTACAACATATATTATTTTTGATGTATTGTAAATTGAATGAAAAGTAGACATGAATTCATTGTAAAAATATATTTGCGAATCAATCAGGAGCTTTGTCAATTACAACTTTTATTATCGCTGTATGGTTTATTTACGTATAGAAGCATAAATAACTATTGACATTTTCTATTTTTACTATAATACTAGGAAATTCATTATTGCCCTCGCTTCCGTAATTATCTGCAGTTTATTAGAATTGTTGTATATTTTGAAAAATCAATATAGCTTCATAACTTTATCCATTGATTCTTTAATAAGTATTTTGAAATATTTTTATTAAAACGATAATGATAAGGAAGAGTAACGAATCCGGAATCTTTGATTTTTTTTTTAGAAACCTCTTGGCTTTGGTTCTTTTCTTTTTAAATAAATGTAATGCGTGGGCATAAAAACGGCGCAGAATAAAAAATTATGTGTGCAATGCAGGAAAAGACGAAGACCATTTGAAATTCTAATGTGACAAGGGGTAAAAGGATGTGTAGCTCCATAAATGTTCGTTTTTTTGCGGACACCTTAAGTAAGTATCACATCATTTACTTTAAGCTTCTGAGAATATATAAATTATTTAGTACACGAATGCTTTGATCTAAATTACGCCATTCAGATGCGCCCGCTCGTCGGTGGCAAAAAATCAATTAATTGGCGAGTGCGACCAAATAGCACACAAACAATTTGGAAAATTATGTGCTGGGAATTTGGTCCCTCCACCTATCATCTATAGATAGCAAATTCTTTGCCTTATGCAAAATAGTATTAACTTGCTGTTATCTTTTGTTAATTAATTGCGGTTTATTGTAATTGTATGACATTAAATTTAATAATAACATTATTTTGTGTTGAATACTAAAAGCTTAATTGTAAAATTTTAATGAAGTAGATTACATCATGAAATTTTGTTGTTTTATCTCGTTGATTTTGGTCGTAATTTTATACTTTTGCAAAAACAAACGTTTATATATTAACTCGTAAAGGTATATGGTTTATCATATAAACAGATAAATGTATGTTTAACAAATTATATGACTGCAGTATGTTTACCCAAAAAAATATGATATAATAATAAATTTTATTTATTAGCTAATACCGGGCTATAAAGTAGAGCTTTATCATTTGCAATGATGCTATTAATTTTGAAAGAAACGTTTAACCTTTAGCTAATAGGTAAACATTCATTTTGATACGATTTCGGTAATAATATCCATATAGATATAAGATCGCTTGTTGTAAGTTTGCCCAAACTCTTTATTTTCATCCCTTAAATAAATGTAAGAAAATTTCTTTGTTGTAGAAAATACTTTTCGGAATGAATAAAATTTACAATTTTTAAATGAAAATTCTAAAAATAATTTAATTAATTCATAAATTCTTACAAAAAAATGAATTAGTAAATGTCTTGTAGAATTTAGAGATTGTGAACACGTTTACATAAAATTATCTACACATTTTTGTAAGCAATATGAGATTTTATTGTTGATCGAGTTGAGAAAAGTTCCATTTTTTATTATTGTAAACTTTTCAACAAAATTACGCTATAATTATGAGATATACATACATATATAATTAGAGAGAGCCGTAAAGGTACTTCTGCGTCATCACATATTTCAACAATTAATGTCGTGACATTAGTTTAGAATAAACTAAAAACGAGGGAGCCTTAAAATTCATCTTAATGTTTAGAATAGTGTTTCTTAAATTAAAAGCTCCATATTAACTTATTTACTTTAAAAATTGATTCATTGTCATAATTGCGATTAATGTTTTCACTTTTCAAATAAAAGTGAATGCCAAATATTAAAAAGTTTCACAACCAGATCTTTTTCAAGTTTATTTCAGAAAGTATCAATTGCATTTCAGAGTAGTCATACCTATTAATTTCAGAAAATTCAAATTTATTTCAGATTACTTATATGACTCTTAGAACACTCCCCTGAAATATAATTGAATATTTTGAAATGCAACTGGAAAAGACGTAAAATATAGACTACATATTCATATTTAAAAATATTTTTGTGCCATTTATTAAGTCCTAAATACGTACATTTTAAGCAAAATAAAGTGAAAACTATTACTGGGGTACTTTTTATGCCGAATAAAGTAACACTGTATCAGACCAATAATGTTTTACAACAGCGACTGTTAAAAAATAATAAATTTCAGTTATGATAGAATAAAAATAAGACAATTTAGAATTGATTTAATTCTATTTTTGTGCAGTGGAAAAAAACAGATGGAAAACTACAGCCAGCATGTGGAAAGAGTTAATTAATCATATGAATTTGTGCGGTTTCAAAGCAATTATTAGCGCTAAAACTTGACGGGTTTCCGATAAAAATCGCCAAATATAAAAGGACATCGTATATAATGCTGCAGTTTAGTTGGCTTTATTGTGCTCTCAATGGCATCAAAGAACTTTTATTATCTGCTAACGATAAGTATTGTGCTGGAAATGATTTTCGCAAGTCCGAGAGAAATTCTCGTTGACGACGAACCGCCAATATTAAAGACAAACACTATTCAGGTATAAATCACACGTAGATATATATATTATATATATATATTATACCCTAGACGCCAAATGTTAAATTCGCTTTCTTCTCAATTGCGGTTATAGAGTTTGAATAATGAAGAGGAGCTGCGCGACGAGAACAATATCCAATGCCATATGGAATACCAAGTGATGAAGCGCGTTGTCGGACATTGCATGAAATTGGGAAGAACCGCCAGGGGATGTGTCGCAGGAAATTATTTGCATCCATTCCACCCGGAATGCATGTAATGTTTACGTTTTATCATTAAGTAAACACCACTCGCCGATGAAATTGACCTCTTATACGCGCACTCGATTCCACGGACACTCTCTCTCTCACACATACAAACTGCTTGGGCACACTTTTTAATTTTTCAATTTTCACCATTTCATGTGTATGATGTTGATGTTGATGACGATGATGATGAGTTAAATAAATAAAATGTGAAATTTGTCGAGCAAATTTTATTATCGAGCAATAAAGTTGGAGGGCGACGCGCAAATAAACTTTCGACGAACACGCTGGGGAATGAATAGTGCGTGCAAGATGAAACATCAGATACGCATTAACCTTATCATTAATCTATTTCGTCCCGTAATAATTATAAATTTAGTTAATTCGCGTATGTACGTTACTTTTCAACTACTACGTGTCTAGCTGAAAAATTAATTGAGCTTAGTGGTAAGAAATCTACGTTCTTTATCGTAAATTATTCTGATATACTTTCAACTGTCTTTTACAATTGAGAATTAATTCATAAATTATTAGTAGCCGCTAAATTCGCTTTGTCATGTCATGATAATACAAGATATATTAGCATTTTTAAACTTGAAAAGTGTTAAATGTCTTTTTGAAGATTTTTTAATCATTTAACAGTTACGTACCGATTGAGGCTAAAATCCAGGCATATAGATAATTAACTATATTTTACGTATTTATAAGAGTTTCAACTATCTTTTGCAGTAAGGAAGTAATTCATTAATTATTAGTAACCTCTAAATTTGTTTATCATATATAATACATGATGGATTAGTTTCTTTAAACATAAAAAAGGGTTAAATATTTACAGAATGTCTAAAAATATGTGCCAATACATACCGGTCAGTGTTCCAATCCAGATCTCCTCTAGTCAGCATTAATATCTAAAGCATAACGATAAATATCAATACTTTGTATATTTATATAAGTTTAAATTGGTTTTTAAAAATTCATAAATTCATAAATATTAGTAGCTACTAAATTTGCTTTGTAATGTCATGATAATAGAATAAATATTTAATAGAATTTTAAAAATATATGCTAATACGTACCCCGATCGGCATTCCATTCCAGATTTCCTGTACTCAGCATCAATATCTAAAACATAAAGAAAATTAACTGTATTTTATGTATTAATATGAGTTTCATTTGTCTTTTACAATAGAAAATGAATTGATAAATTATTAGCAGCCAATAAATTTACAAGATCTATTCGTTTATACATGAAAAAATGTCAAATATTGTTTGGAGTTTTTAAAAATATATTGCAATACGTACCAGTTGAACATTCCCATAATTTCCTCCAATCGCCAATATCTAAAACAAAAAGATACTTCACTATGTATTCTATGTATATTTAAGTGAGTAAATAAATAAAAAATAAAGCGCAAAAAGTTACTTAATCAAACTAAACAAGCTCTCGTTCTTGAAAACCAATTAATTAATACTCTCGACTTGTTTTAGCGGCTAGATGCTATTATTAATTATGTTTCGGTTGAATGAAAAATGTCCCTACATAAACAATTATTTAACTTTGTTTCATTTATAACCTTTTTTTTCTGGCGTATATTTAACCAAATGAATCTATTAATACCAGCACGAAAAATGTTGAAATTGCAATCATGAAATAAAATGAAAAATTTAGTTGAAACAATATTCAACCTAAAATAGAAATATACAATGCAAGGTTTTCATAATATTACAGGTTATTGTATAAATACATACAAACATTTACTGTTACTGTTTATCAAGAGTAGCGCAAGAAAAATCATTTTTAAAATGTATTTCTCTAATTTTTGTTAGAAAACTGACACTATAATTGAGCTGCCCATAGAGAAATTTAATAAGGGCTTGATAGAGATTTAGGTCACTTTTTTCACGGATACTCAGAAAGTAACAGTCAGGTCTGCCTGAAGAAAAACTAAAAAAATCTGGCCTAGATTTGAATAGGAAATTCACTAAGAGGTAGCAACTAATATTTTAACTTTATTAAAAACTAAATCTCTAGGAAAAAAGTGACTGGACCAATCTAAAGATGAAAATCTCAATGTACATAAATAGATAATTATTTGTAACGCGCCCGCATATTTGCAAATTTGTGTTTTTAGTTTGAAATTTTATAATTTTCACTGGCGTTCGCTAACGAACAGTATAACTTAACTACCAAGAAATTCTTTAGAAGCCTGATTCAGATTTGGATCATTGTCTTACTTTGTCTTGCTTCACGAAGACTCAAACAACAGTAATATTGCGCTTTCAGTAGAATAATCGCCCTAATCACTTTGGTGGATCAGCCTGAAGAAAAGCTGAACCTCTAAAAATAGACTGGTCTAAATCTGAATATGTACATAGATTATTGTTTGTAAATCGCCTCGATATTTGCAAATTTGTGTTGTCTGATTCAATTTTTAATTAAATCGCTTTGTATATTCAGCAAATTACAATTAAATTCGTCGAAATTTACATAAACCTTGGGACGATCAATTACTTTATAGTCATCATTAATCTGGAATTATTTGAATGTTGCGTTAAATTGATAGGTAGCAGATAGCATATAGTATTGTTGGAATTTTGAAAATTAATTAATCATCGGCTGCATTTATTTACATTTTATCATGTCTTTATCAATTTGTCAGGGCATGTTTTATTCGCAAAATGCGAAATCAATCACTCAAAATCAATTAATTCATTACGAGGACGGCGCGCAGACGTCGTCATACAGCATAATTTTTTGTCGTCTCTAGTCTAACGATGAAAGAGGAGACAATGTGCGGTATGAAAAGAAATCAGCGCTGATGCTTGGACGAAAATAATAATAAAAAAAGAAATGGTAACGTATATTGTTGTTGTTGAGGAAAGAGAGCTTGAAAAGGAAGTGCTAAAATTCATTTTAAGCGACGATTTGAGATGTTTGTGAAAACGAAGAAATAACTACCTTTGTTTACAATTCTTTTATGTCATGTTAAAAGCGACTGTCATCATTATAGTTAAATGGCCAAAGGCAAGATATGGATTTTTTGCACGTCTTTGCGTTATTTTTCTAGCAAATTGTTCAAACACTCGACATAAAAATTATTTAAATATTACGCCGTCGGGCTGCGAAATATTCATCTAGCTAGCTACCACATATACCTACAGAAAAAAATTCAATACCATTCATTATTATTATGATTTATAAAACGCTTGATTGGGTGAGTGCTGCACTCGTAACGTCTACATTTCATTCAAATGCATGGAAATTCTGCATATTAATTAATTTACTAATTTACATATTTGCGAGCTATCAACTTGTAAAGTTTATTACACATCAACTTGAAACAGTTAATTTACTTTTTGTTTGAACTGTATGTGTAATGTACTGCCAAAAATTCTAAAAATCTTTATCGGAATGGTAATTACACTTAACGTAATAATGAATTTACATAGAAAATAGTAAATTTCCTAACAATACACATGGAGATCAAAGGTGTTTCTGCATAATATTGCTTTTAAATATAACATTTTCTAGCATTTCTTAATGTCCAATTAACGTACCACAAAATAATAAATTTGTTTATAATACACATAATAAATTAAAAAATGACATCATGAAGATCAAAGCTCTACTCCAAAACATTACGTTCCGTCTATAATACTAAAATAAAGCTTTATAATTAAGTTGTCGGTTTAAAAATATAAACAACTAGCGTACAAAATGTTTGTTCAAGTTGAAAAATTGACAATGAAATTAAAAATTTAATGCATAAAGATCTTAGCCTTCCTCCAAAACGTTACGTTCAATGACAATAAAATCAATTCGTATCTATCTATATTATTTATAACTAAATGATGTTTTTTAGCATTGGGATAAAGTCGTTAGTTTAAAAATGCAAACACCTAGCGTGCAGAAAGATGAATTTACATGAATTTGCTAACACTACACATAATTAATTAAAAACTAAAGTTATGAAGATCAAAGGAGTGCTAATTTGTTTGCACATATGCAAAAAACATTGCATTTAAATATAATATAAACACATTTTTATAATAGTCATGAAAATGGAAGCTTTTCTCTAAAACATTTTCATTATAATAAAATCAAGAAGTATCTATAATACAACACCCAGTGTACAAAATGTTGTCCAAGTTAAAAGCTGGATGATGAATTCACATAAACTTGCTAACAATACACATGATAAATTAAAAACTGAAGGAATGAAGATCAAAGGACTTTAGATTTTTTTGTCGTCTGCAAAAACATTGCATTTAATTATAATATACATAATTTTTTATGGACTCTTTTAGAAAAATAGTAAATCTGCTAACAATACACATAATAAATTAAAAAGTGAAGTCATGAATATCAAAGCTTTTTTTCAAAACATTAAACAAAGTTTAATTATAATAAAATCCATAGACATCTATAATAATAAAAAATGTTGTTTTTTTTATTTTATGATTAAATCGTTGGTTTAAAAATAAATGCGTCTTCGAGTTTCTTTTTTCGTGGTAAATGAAAATGCTTAATACGAAATTTAATAAAAATTCGTACACGTAAAAGATTAAAAACACGAATTAAATTTTAGCTAATAAAAGCGTTTTTATGTCACAAAAAAAAATATAATAACCGATTTAATTAAAACGCGCCTTCAATACATTACCCAACGTTTCAATTCTGTTAAATTAATAATACTTTTTTATTTGGTTACCATAGATGTATGTAAAGCGTATAAAAAAATTAGTTTTTCAAATACCCGGAACGTTCTTTATTTATCATTCATCGTCTGTATAGATTCGTAAAGGCGCCTCTAATTAAATTTCATACCAGACGCTATTTGTTAATAAAACATACAGCATTTTCCAAAGTGTTTTGATCGTTAGAACGCAAAAAGTCTGCACGTGAAATAGAAATAAGGCGCTTTTGTAGAGTGTGTTTATGATATTTCAGATCTTTTTAAAGATGCTTGCACTTTTCACGCGCTTTCTATACAGGAAAAAATAAACTATGTGCACAAATAAAACTCTTTAAGTTGCTCGACATCTGCATTCTCCGTGCGCTCGTTTATATATATATTTTACGAAAACTTTATGCACAAATAATATTTAGTACGTCATAAATTAAAGTTGGATTTACGTTAGAAGTGAAAATGCAATTTCATAAACATTAATAAAGCTGCAGCTGAAGAATGTAACACGCAATAGTGGTTTGATGGTTTTCGTTATAAACATTATCATCGAATAGTTTTGCAAATAGAATATTTGACCAACCTCAACAGCTACACAGATAGAAATTAAGCCGTCGCGCACAAATTGCATTCGCCTCATGTTTTTAAATCAGCTTTTCTGCAAAACGTCGAGTGATTTTAATATTTCAGTTGACAGAATTGAAAATACAACAGTTTGAATCGATCATTTCAAATATCTTTCATATTTTTCAATAGAATAAACAAGCCTACAGTATATGGACTTATTTCATAAATAATTTAAAAGCCATTCAAGTCGATCAAAAGCAAAATATCAGGTTTGAATTTCGTTATCATATAATTTGATGGCTACTAAATTATAGTCAGATAGTAAAAATACTATTATAATGATGTGAACTAGCAAAATGAAGATTAAAATATTGTCTAATTTATTCTAAATTACAGAGTGAATTCATTCATCAATGTTTTGGTCCGTTTTTAATATATATAGGATCAGCTTGATTATTCAATTTTTACTATATAATGTTGAAACACGTAGTTCTTCTTTCCAATACCCACGAGACAAAACAGAATTTAGAAGCGTAAATTTAACATACGAAGTTTCATTATCATATAATTTGATGGCTACTAAATTATAGTCATATAGTATAGAATGTATTATGCCGATGTTAACTACCAATATTAAGATTGAAATATTGTCGGGTTTCTGCTGACACACAGTGTGAATTCAATCATCAATATTTGGTCT
>JARJDW010000216.1:0-27618 GCA_030264715.1 Adinopsis sp. GC000173
TAAACCAATGCGTGGAATGCATTAGCAAAATTAAGTATTTGTCGACATTATTTATACACCGCTTAAAAGTAAAAGCATTCCGCAATGCAATAATACTAGACATCTTATAATTTACACATACAATCAAGTTGCGTTCACTTTTTGTATATGTGCACGTGTATACCAACACATTAATGACTTCAAACTTAATACTCGAATGATTTAATTCGGAAATATCATGTGAATCCATTTATTTAGCAAAATTAAGTATTTATCGATATTATTTATGCAACGCTTAAAACTAAAAGCATTCAGCAATGCAATAAAACTGGACATTTTATAATTTACATATTCACGTAATTCTCTTTTTGTAAATGTGCATGTATGTATATAACACCATATTAATGCTTTCAAAGTTAATACGCGAATGCTATCAAAAAAATCCTAGTCTCTGGTGTTAAGGATTAAAAGTGCAGGATTAAAATGCTTCAATTGTGATTGAAGAACCAATGTTTCGGTACACTATTGTAACCATTCTCAAGCCCAACTCTAAATAACACAAATTAGGCCTTTGCACTAGATTCTAATTTTTCAGACCCTCTAAAAATACATGTTTTCCTCCCCAAACACATTCTTTCCTAGTCAAAAGAGCTGAATACATGCGCTTCTAGTAAAAGGCCCCTCTGTGAGAAGACATATCAGTGCAATTATTGTTTTTCAATATAATAAGAGTTTGAAGTCAAATCCTAAAAGTCTCGTGTAAATACATTTTTATACATCCTTAATACTAGCGATTAGGATTTTTTTGACTGCATTGATTTTGGGATTGGTTTAATTGTTACTTTCATATTAACACGCGAATGTTTCTCTAACGCACATCGATGATTTAATACCATGTAAATCCATTTTTTTGAACGCGCCCAGAAAAAACACTGCGCGGCGTACACATGTGCATAAATTTAATGGAAATGAATCGGCAAATCGACTAACACATACTTGGCATTAGTACGCTTTGCTATGTACATGTACATACAATGCGATGACGGCACAAAGTCTGTTTTATTTTTAAACAATTGCAATTGTTTGTTTTTCTGCAGGGATTATTAATCGAGGCGATTCGTTTCGGAGCCGGCGGTCGCGCAGCAACAGCCTTTGTCCGCCGTCGATGCTCGCCGGGCAGGCGATCGCACCAGAGCCGGAGCCGCCGTTGGACGTGTCACGCTATATTGTCGCGCTGCTCGGCACACAGGGCGTTGGAAAGACGGCGCTCATCAGCCAATTTATGACATCGGAATGCATAAACGCCTACGATCGGCCGAAAGGTAAAAAACGCTAACAAATACTTTCATTGAGCAGTGGCTCTCAAACTTTTTTTAACATCGCCGATTTCACGAAGGAAATATTTTAAATAAAGTTAACTTTTTAACATTTCAAGCCAAAGAATATTATCGTTAATGAAAATTTATGATAAAAAAATTGATTTTTAAAGAATTTTTGTAAAAAAACAACTTATTTAATTGTCTATATCTACTTTTTAACATGCTCATTCGTAAAATATTGATTTTTAACATCGAATCCATTCATACAAAATTGACTTTTAAACCTGAAATTGCATAAATAATACTTTATTATTAAAAATTTAATCAATTTTTAAACAATATGTTGAAAAAATTAAATATTTCCCATTTTTAACGTAAATATATACTTTTTAGAATGCATCTTATCGACTTTAACATCTAAAGTCTTATATATAGTTGACTTTTTAAACTGTAAACGCAAAAATATATTTATTTTATGTAAATCTTATTAACAAAAACAGTATTCCCAAAATTTGCCTTTAATTGACTCTCGGATTAAAATCAAAGTTTTGAGATCCGCTGCTATAATCGCCTCATAGATTTTATTAGGACTCAACTATATCGAGTCAAAATAATTATCGCTGTGCATTCGACTATTTCAAAATTAACAAAATGAAATTTCGACGCTAATCGGATTTGGAGCTTAATTCCGCACACACACACATACGCACATACAGCAGCAACGCCATCTTATTTTCTCTCGATAATAAACGACAAGTATATATGGAAAAAAATCAGCGCAATGATTGCATTTACCGAACGATTGATAGTTTATTTATTGCTTGCGATGTGAAGCGCGCTTTTAATCGGATCATCTTGCTTCATCATCTCGACACTGATTGCAATTTTTTGTTTAATAAAATTTATTAAAGCGACAATATTTTCTTAAAAGATTTATCCAAAAAATAGTTTATGTGAAACGTTTTTAATCGGATCTGATCTGATTGCTGATTGCAATTTATTTAATGATATTGATTAAAACGACATATTTTCATGCACTTGAAATATTTACCCAAAAAATTGTATAAACTTGTACCCAGCACGTCATTGATTCCAACAGACATGACACGAAATGCTTTTCGGCTGGTAAATATTAGATTTAGCTTCGCATCAAATTCAATTTACAAACATTTTTAAGAAATTTATAAATAAACACGAATATTTGCGCATATATATACTTGTATACAGTGTATGTCATTCATAGGTATACATGGAAAATATTTCTTTCGTTTATCTGCTGATTTGTTCGCATTCTTCTACTCGTACATTGTTTTTCTCTACAATTTTTCTCAAATTCACCGTATTTCTCTTCATAACTCTCCTCATTCTCCTTTTCAATTCTTTTCATTCCTTTTTTAATGTCCCCTCTTTTCTCTCCCAAATTCCTCTGATTTTTTCTTAATTTTCATAAATTAGACACACAGAAAAGAATAACAGGAATTGAGAAGGAGAATGAGGGGAATTATAGAGAGAAATACGGCGAATTTGAGGAGGAATGAAGAAAATTGTATACAAAAATAACTAATAGGGGGAGGAAATTAGGAGAAGAATAAGAACAAATTAGGAGATGAATGAGAAGAATATTTGCCATGTATACCTTTGAATGAAACGCACCGTATATACCATATTATTGTAAATTAATCTCTTCTCGTATATAAAGTTGTAATATGTGTTTAACTTTGGATTTGATAAATATTAATGTATTTGCGCTTTATGGATGATGCGATTTTCATATACCATACAAGTAAATTAAGATTTTAGCAAAGCGCAAAACTTGCTTCTTATCGATTTATGTGTACATCAATCGTGCTTTCCTTTGATGAATTGCGCGCTCTGAAGAAGAATATTTTTGCCAGACAGCAGTTGTTTTTCCAATAAAAATTCTAGTAAGCATGTTACAAGAGAAAAAAAGTAAGATTTCTTATATTCCTTTTACAAAAATAACTTAATAAAAATCACATCACTTTAAAGGTTAAATATTCCTTTATTGTTCTGATTCTGAGTAAAGTCAGTCAAGGAGTGGGTAGATATGTGCATTAATGATTGGTTTCTCTAATTTGAGAGAGTAAAACACTGGGTAAAGGTTCACAATTTTCCTACAATTTATTCGATATGTGCATATTTTGTATTTTTATTGATGCAATTTTGTTGAAACTGCGATAATTTCATATTTCTATGTTGTACCTGCATTCGAATTACAATCGGTTCCTCGTATACCTGATGAAAGGCATTGACGAGTCACATCCCGCGTCATTTTTATGCGGCTCTGCATTGTAAATTACTGTTTATACTACTGCGCTTCATTTTTTATATAATTTTCGTTTAATTTCATGAATATCTGAGGAATTATTGAATATATTATAGGCCATTGATTGGCCTTGCATCTTATATTTTTATCTTTGGGTTCAATTTTCCATTAGAATATGGATAATACCAAGAAATAGTAGTCATTATACAATTTACTAATATGCAAAAACGACACAGTGCAATATAATGTGAAACATAATTCCCAGGCAATTGACGTATATCTTTTCTCACTTTTTGATTCTGGAAATTAGCTTCAGGAAAATTTATAACTTAGGAGTTTTGCGGATTATTTAACTATCTTTCAATAAATGTGTGATATAAAATGAGAGATCATGTAATTCTTCTTCCCAACCCGAAAACAAAGAAGCTACAATCAAACGAGAATCGGCCTCCAGATGTTCATAATCAATGATTTAGGTTTTAATAGACTTTTCAGGCTTCATTGAAAACTTTCTAGATTTTGTTTTCATATGTGTTCCAAAATGCATATCAATCCTATAGCGCCAATTTTAATTTTCAGAGACTTTAATCCATATACTCAAAGTTAATATTAAATAGGTATTCAGAAAAGATTACTTTAATTTAATTTAAAATTATTCATATAGATAATTGTTATAAAAAATACACAATTTTATATAAAAAACAATTTAAGTTAGAATTAAATAAAATATATAAATGGAGAATATGCTTCAGTGAGCACAAAAAAATGTTTATTCCATTTAGATCCACATTTTTTCTACGAATGCACAAATTATATTAACATCATACGCATCTAAGCATATTATATGCACAGACGATTTAGTACGATAATATCGCTTGCACATAATATAATATTATTAAAATGTCAAGCGACCTTTAGCATTTCCAATAAAAATTTTCCATACGTGCGCAATCAATGATCCACATTAATATCCAAATGTTGATTTAATATTTTATGCTAATTAGACGTTTTTAATTGTGCATTAAAACACGTTTTATAATATGCACTTTAAACTAAAAACTTTTATAATGTTAATCATTTTTTATCGATGTCATTAAAAATTCAACATGCTTGAGATTATAACTCCACTAGAGAAAGCTGTCCTGAAATTATTGTTCAAAAACATCTTAATTTATTAAATATTTAATTAAAATTCATTCATATATTAAGTTGACTTTTTAACAAGTACTCCATATTTTCTATTTTAATTTTATATATTTACTTTTTAACACACGTGTTCGTAAAACATAACGTTGATTTTTTAATGTGCAATATTTTTTTATTGATGTTATTAAAAATTCAACGTGCTTGAGATTATAAGGCCCCTAAAGAGGTTGTTTCTTGTTTGACGCTAAAAACTGCCCTGAAATTATTGCTATAAAACATTCTAATTTCCATGAAACTATATATTTTTTTAAATTTATCTTTATATTGATGCATTTTCCATTAAACAAAAATCAGTAACTTATTGACTTTTCCATCAATTTGAAGAAGCATAGCAATCGAAAAGTGCTCTTTTGTTGCGTTGCTGTTGACCTCTTTTGAAACAATTCATGGATGATGAAAGTGCAAAGAATCTTCAAGCGTGAAAAAATATTGATGTTCAGAAATAAGAAGTATCTATATATGCATATAGGTATATTGGTATAAAATATAGGCATCTTACATTTTTTAACTCTTTAGACCTCCGCTCTCATAGAAAAAATATTAAAAAGTGAAAATGAAAATACAATTTTATTGCAGATTCTAACTAATTGTTTGCAGTTTTAATTGTCTAAATGAAAAAATAATAGTTTAAAACAAATTTAATGAATATACTTCATTTTTTAAATAAGAAAATTGGAAACATTTTAAAAACTATAAAAAATGCACTTTTAATGGAAAATTTCTCCTTCTATTTTATAATTTTAATTTTCTAGTTAATTTTGTAAATAAAAAGTTCGGAGAATAGTTTGGCGCTTGAAGATCACTATGAAAAAATAAAACGCGGAAAAATGCAATCTTAATTCAAATTTTATCTTTTCTATTTTTCAGTTTTAATTTTCTAAATAAAAAAACATATTTTATGTGTATTTAATGTTCAATTTTCTACTTAATTCTTTCCAATAAAAAGTTCGGAGAATTGTTAAAAACTAAAAGATTGGTATTAAACCATATTCCCAAAACTTATATACAATTGTTTATGATATTCTATAAATATTTTTTCTTATACATAGGTATATATTTTTTTAAATTACTTGAGCAAATTCTACAAAACTTAATTCGGAGCGTTATGTGTTTTATATTTTAAACATTTCCTCTCACCACCGCATCGATTTTTCTTAAAACAAACTTAATTATAACAATTTAGTTTCAGTTTTAGGTAAACAATCAATTTTCAAATTTTATTTGCTTTCTGAAAACCAGAAAACGGCGCACGCGTTTCTATATATCGTATAATCGCCGTCTAATCTTAATTAATTCACTAAAACTTGCGCCCAAAATCCATTTATAGAAATATTAAAATCTCACACCACAAACATACCGAATTTAAAATCTATTGAAATGCAAGAAATTTGCCAATCGACGTATATATAACTTAGTTAATTAAAAGTTTTTGGCGCTCTCTATACCACCACCTTAAAAACTTTCAGGGCATATTTATAGTTGTATGTTTGCCCAAAACACTCTCTCTCCGACTTATTTGTTTAGAAACGTCAACTATATAATAGCGGTGGCATGCAATGATGCTTTATCACGTTCTGGGAAATGGAACTTGTTACGATTGTAATACAACGTACGTTGGGACAAGACAGTGGAAGAATGCCGGAACATTTCGCTTTGAATTCTAATATAGCAACGTAGCAGGATTATTGGAAAACTTAGTGTAAACGCCTTTGCATTAAATAATTATAATAATAATATATATGAAGTTAGTGAAGCATAAAAAGGCAAATAATATTGATTCTAGTGGGTGTGATAATTTGATGTATGTAACTAAAAATGATAATTTATTTTTTAATTTTTATTATGAATCCCCTGGAAACTCAATACACTTAATCCAACCAATTTTGCAACTTTGTAGTATCTTCGTAAAAGTAGCTTTCATCCAATTTTTTAAAATACTTATTTATCATAGATTTCAACTCTTCGTTTAAGGTAAATCTTTGTTCAGCGAGTCATTTTTGACATTTGGGAAAAAAATAATCGTTTGGTGCCAAATATGTGAGGAAGCATTTTGAACTCTAAAAAGTCAAAACACGTGTTCTTAAATCACTTACAACAAATAAACAATTGCATGTATGTGGCTGAGATTTTGCAAATGGACCTAATGGATTAAAATTGACAAAAATCATAGTGATAGTTTGTTTTCAGCCCCATTTCTGTTAGACCACGCACTTTGTGATCCACCCTCGTATACGCACATACAATTTGTGTGATTATTAGCTGCTTGGTTAAATTTAAGAAAAACAGCAGAAAAAACACTTTTAACGAACAAAAAAATAAGTGTCTTCAAACGCGACAATTACAAGACTCCTTCGAATTTTTGTTTACGTTTCATTAAATTTTATGACAATATTTGTGATAATTACAAACGCTCGTAAAAAAGTTTATTCGAATCTTTTATTAGACCTTTTAAGTAAGCTAAAATATTCAAGCGTTGAATAAATTTCGAGTGTTCGAAAGGCATTAAAACAATTAATAAATATAAACATATCTTTTTAAAAACTCGTAAGTAGAGGAAAGTGTTTTTACAATAAATTCTGACGATAAGTCCTTTGAGTTTTTCGGCTTGGAAATTGTTATTATATTAAAAGAGAATTTTAAATTTTGTAATAAATACTGTTTTTAGGAATCGTAGGCGTACAAAAAATGAATTGAAAATAAAGGAAAACAACCAGAAATGAAAGAATATCACAAACATTGGTATTAAATGACTATAAGGCAATCAGTTTTTAGTTGTACACTTGTGTAATGAAAATGAATATATACCTATATTTCTTGTTATTATTAGCTGCTAGTGAAATTAAAAAACAGCACAAAAATATTCTTTATACGTTTTATAGAGCTTTTACTTGAAACCGTCCAGTTATTTTACAAAGAACACCTTTATAATTAACGAGTTTTTTGTGTAATTTTTAGTCATATTATATATGGGTATTTTAAAATGCTGAAATGATATTGTGTAGGTGTATTAATAATATTTTAAGGGTAAAAATAAATATAAATATAAATAAATGTTAATCAAGTATTTATAATCCTGTTTTTATTCATTCGTTGCTTTCTTTAATAAAAAAATGAATAAAAAATAAGACAATTACACGAATTCTTCGAATTTACTTTACATTTCGTTAAATGTTGTTACAATTGTTACGATAATTACAAACATAAAAAGACGTTCAAGCTATTCAAATTATTCTAAAGGAGTTAAAAACATATGTGTTTTACTAGAAGTTAATGCAATATTTACACAACTGCAGCTACATTAAAATAATGTTAGATAATGTTAGAAAATTTATCTAAATTTTTATTTATTTTTTGTTATATCAGTGCCGGTCTGCAGAAATAAAAGATTTCACATAGTGATACGGAAATAAAGCTGTTTTGCATTGACCCAACAAATTTTTACACTTTTTGACCATTTTAGCAACCTTTTTAGAATTTTTTAAATTTATATATTCTCTGTCATTATTTCAACAAACATTAAGAAAATGTTTAGATTTTCCGAGTGCTTTAGTGCGTTTTTTGCGAGAAAACCTCAAATTTCTGGATTGTTGAACTAAATTTTGCTTGGCCCATACATCTAGCCCCCATTTTGGCCCACAATATCAAAAAGGTTACCCAACTCCTGTACTAGACTATGTTTATAATCTTAAATTCGGTTAACAAACGATTCAGGTAATGAACGTGATTTTGGAACTAATTAGGTTCGTTAATCAAAGTATTACTATACTGTACTACTAGTCGACAAAACAAATATTCGTAAATTAACCGGTCCGCGACATAGAAAAGTTTGAGGAACACTGTATCATATTATTATTAGCAAGCCAAAATATTCTTGCGTTCTGGGTGTTACAAAGGGGTCAAAACAGCGCATTACATTTTAATCGCCTCTTAGCGCGCAAGGCAGCAGCAGCGGCGGCATCTAATCAAATTTTGAATAGTCCATTTCTAATTATTGCTAAAACAACTGGGCTGTTTGCATATCAAAATTTTATTATATCCGACAATTCGCCGCTTTGCGCTTTGCGATCGAATATAAACCGGTTGACGCTTCATACAATTAATAATTAATACGGTGGATAGTGCGGGCAATAACCGTTTTAAAATTTAACAAGCTGTTCCACCTTTATTTCAGCAATTATTAGTACACTTTCCGCATGTATAAAACATACGTATACATAGGAATATGTATCGAGAAAATCCAATTAAACTTTTCTGCCTCGCAAAACATCATTATTTGAATTAATGCAGCCGTAGAGGCGCATTTTTATCGGCACATCGCAAAGCAACAAGGCGCTTTGTTACAATACAACAAACTGTACGTTTCGTTAAATAATAATTATATTTTCGTTGGCGGTGCCTTAATTTATATTCACACGTCGCAATCGTTATTAATAATAATGTTAGATTTTGTGCTAAATTTAGATAGTCGCAACCACTATGCCGGTAAACACATTAATAAAAATCGCTAATATTTTCAGTCATTTCACAAATCGTTGATTCGATCAAAAACATGACCAATTCCATAAATCATTGATTCAATTAATTATTAAAAATGCGTAATAGTTATTTATATAACGTATGCTAAATGATATATCATTTATGCCAAGAGTTAGTTATGACATGTTAGCAAAGCATGAACATTGTTAACAACAATGTTGAAAATGTTTATTACAATTTTGGTGAAAAGTAGATAAATTAAAAAAGTTATTCTTATTTTTAGTATTGTGGACATGAATGACAATATTTTTAAACAATTTGTTTAAAGGATTTGCCACTTTTATATTTTTAACACGCAAATAAATTATTTTAAGCACCAAACATTATATGAAGTAGAGATGCGCAAATGGGAGGAAATTTTGAAGAACCGAATGGGATCCAGTTTAATGGGACGTGAAATGGTTGGATAGAAACACCAATTATATGGGAATCCTATGGTATTTTGGCAGAAAATAATATTTTGTTGTATTTGTTATATTAAAACCGAAATCCGGATTCTGATAAGATACTGGGATACTGGAATCCCGTTGGGTCGCATGTACTTTTGGGACCTAATAGTTAGCATTGGGAGATAATGAAATTCTAATCATTCGAAGTGAGATAAAAGGAATGGGAATGTTTTATTATGAGATGGAATAGATTTGAGGTTGCAAATCTGTCATATTAAGTCCTAAATCCAAATTCTAATAAGAAACTGGGAATCCCATTGGATTCAATGTACTTTTGAAGTACATAGTTGGTATTGGAAGATAATGAAATTCTAATCATTGGAAGTGAGATAAAAATCATGCGAATGTTTGTAATATTAGGTGGAATAGATGGGGGGCTGCAAATAATGATTTGGGTGTGGTTGAGATGGGAATATATATTTAATTCCAAACACATCTCTAATATGAAGTTGGTTATTTAACATACAAGTGCATAAAACAATAACCTTAGAGATTTTTCTGAAATTTGATAAAAAACCGAAATAGTCAATATTTGCATGATGCATATTACTTTTCTAGAACACACAATATTGTTAATATTTACTTTTCTAACCTTATAGTGTTTTTCTTACATTTTTACAAGAGTGAAATGTGTATGTACTTATATTTTAGCAACGAAATGTTTTATATAAAATTACCATAGGAATTCTAAAAAGAAATATTTTAAATAAAGATCCTAAAATATATTGAAGATTCTTAAGCAACTTGTTAAAAATATGAAGAGATGAAATGCAAGGGGCATCGAAACTAGACAAGAAAATGTAATTAGTGTTGATCTAAAAATAACGTAATCTAATTCAAACTCCTTAAAATAAATATCATTAGAGCGTTTTAGTATGTATTTATGAAATTAATAGCCATTCTAAAGATAAAAAGGCGATTAGGAGAACGCGTACGCACATATTATATACAACAACATATTCTTGGATGAATTTCCAGCATGTAATTATGAATTTCTTTTAGCATAATCGAGCGTATGTTTTAATTTTATATAATAACATATACATACATATATAAAGCTCAAAGCGTTTAAATAATCTAGAACAATGAGTAATTTATTTCGGTTGTACGTGAAATTACATTTATCATATTTTTCAGCTTACGTGCGTAGGCGCTGGCGCTGATAAAAATCTCGAAACGCGAAATAATTTTCTATTCTTGGCCGGTGACTTAAATAATTTATTCTGACTTATAATAAAAATGAAAATCATTTTTTAATTAGAAATGGGGAAATAAAATGTTTTTGGTGAATTCTCTTTATTTTTAACGCTATTACTTATAGTTTTTTTTATTGTGCACATGAATTGCATTAATTTCTAAGCAATTTATTAAAAAGATTTACAATTATATTTCTATGTACATATTTATATTTTTAACCTCCCTAACTAAACGCATTATAAAAATGTATTTTCTACCATAAAGGTGCATTTTTTATTTAATTTCATTCATTGTATGTCGTTAATTAACATGTGAAACGTCCAAAAAAATATTTATAAAATTCTTGTGTCAAAACGCAAGAAATTAACGAAAATTAGTATAAAGTGTCTCAAATATTGCACAACTATTTTAAACCATAACAACGATGGCAAATGTGTTATTGCATTGTTATTTATTGTAGGAACAGTAAAAGATAAGGCCTAACTTTTCTTTAGATATATTTTTCACTTTAATTCTTTAATATTTCGTTATTTTGCAAAGAAATCAACTTAAAACAAATAAACGCACACTAACTTTGCTAAATGATAAGCAATTATCCCTGTTTCCTCTTCTTCGTTATGCATGGAAGTCTTAAAATTTTGTAGACAAATAGATGAAAGTGTGCAAAATATTGTACATTATAGACAAAATATTAATCTAGATATTTTCAAAAATATGTGTGTTCCATACATGGCATGGTATGTGCGAATGGGTTAAATTTTTTCGAATTTATAATAAAAATGAAAATCATTCTTTTAATTAGAAATGGGGAAATAAATGTTTTGCTGAATTCTCTTTATTTTTAACACGATTACTTATAGGTTTTTTTCTCTCTTGCGTTTTTTCATTGAACGCTATAATTATAAATTCGTGTAATTGAATATCCCAAACGAATTTAGGTTGGCTGTATGTTTCGCTTTTTCGATGATGATAAAATGTTACACTATAATAATAATAATATTCGATTCAAATCATTAATTAACAGGAGTGTTTATACAACAAAAGATAATACAAATTTTAGATTATTACCAATATAATCTATTTTATTTATCATATCGTTATTATTGCGATATCAGCATTGTTCTAAACATAATGTAAACACCAGCGGTTTTTTTTTTCTGTAAACCACATTGCATTTGTGTTGTGCATTCGACATGCCATCAATGCAATTTCCAAATATAATCGATTCGCTATTGTTTTTTTTTTCGCTTCGTGCACTGAAAAAATATATAAAAAACATCCTGCGGTCACATTCACCGTAATTAAAAATATTTTTGCATCGCGCGCTATTGTCATAAAATCAGTTCCGTTTTATGTTTTTCTATCATATTGGATATACATGTACACAAATGAATGTGAAATGCGCTCATAGGTAGGTTGTACTGTCAACTTGCAAATAAAAAGCGTGTAGGCGGATAGATGAAACGAAAACAACGTCATTTCTAGACATATATGCAGACTGATCAACAGTTGTAATAAATATTAAAGTTAGTTTTTGGTTAAGAATATGACAAAAATGAAAGCTTTTTTATAAGCTTCCCAACTTTCTTACATTTAATTAAATGTAAAACTAGCGGCAATAAGAACTAAATTATGAAATTCTATAGATATAAAATGTTAAATATTGGTTGTAATTTGGTTTAATATACATTCAACTTTTAGATATATTTAGATATACTGGTACTTACGGGGTGATCACCAGTTATATTGAACAGATCTTGATTTTTTGGTAATTTTGGAAATTAAACACTTTTTACAGTGTTCATTTGAGCTAATGGAGATCTTCAACGATGTAAATTCTAATCTTCTATTTGAAGTTATGCATTACGGCGCCCAACAGCGATCAATTAAATCGGAGGTGGGCATTAAGTCAATTGCGATCTACCATTGAAACAGACAAGACAAGACAATTTTTAGTGATTATGGTTTTTGTAGTTCAATGAATGCAAAACATTAAATTTTAAAGTTGCAGAAAGTTGGAAAAAGATTGTATTCACCCCTGAATTAAATACTGAATCTTTTCTCAAAGGGGATCTAGGCTCTATTCTTGTATTTACTGTTTTTTGACTAAATACTTGCAGATCGTTTGTGCTTGTAGAAGCCGATTTTATTATTCTAGAAGAATTAACAAGATACATTAATAATAATACAGGAATATATAAAAAACAAACCTAGAAGAACAATTAAATTTCACGTTTCTATTATAACCTCTTTTTACGCCGAAACCAAGTGCGGATGCTCAATAGTAGCCGTTCATAAGTACTTTTAAAAATTTGAACAGAGGGCGCATATGATTTATTTAGTTATGTATAGTTTGCAAAATGTTAAATTCACTAATTTTAAGAGCTGTGGCAGCAAAACATAAAACGTACAGAATAAATATGCAATCGAAACATGACACATGATTAGTGACCACCCTGTATGGAAATTATAAAAATAAGTCATAATAAAAAGTAATTACTCCCGTTTTAATTATGGCAATTAGAAGCTTTGTAGATTCACACAACAGCACTAGAATTATATACTATAAAATGCAATCAAAGACAGACTTAATTAATTCCCCACTTGTAAATAAATTAACTTAATTTCCACTTGTAAATAAAAAAGTATGTCGGTGGATTAGTATTATTAAAAACTCACTAACAACAGCATATTTTTTACATTTATATTAATAATCTCAAAATGAAGACCGGCATAGCATGTAAAGCAATCTGATGTTACATGTTTGTAGTGCACATTACCAGCACTTTTAATTCACATATTTCTATGCAGCAAATACAAAGATTTCTATTTGATGTAAACTTGCAACAAAAATAACATTGCTTCTTTTACGAATACCTATGAATGCAGTCAATTCAAATTGGAATGAATGTCTTGATAATTAAAAAAACACTAACACAAGCACATCATCACATTTTTTGATATAAAACTGCTAGATGAAGACATAGTAAACAATAGTTTGAAATGTTGATGCACATATAGTGTTAGCTAGCTACACGCTGCACTAGGCTGTTTGAAGATACAATCAAAGGGAGGCTAAATTAATTCCCCACTTGTAAATAAATTTACTTATTTTCCACTTGTAAATAAAATACTATGTAGATGGATTAATCCAGGAGACCACTCAGTAATAGGAACAAAAAATCGTCACATCCATAATATTTATTTGCAAGTAACTTTTCAGTTTGCAGCCATTTAACCGTGTTTCATATTGATTCTAATGTATTGGGTGTTTAATCCTATGTCTCGTTGCAAGTGGCTAGAGTGGTAGACTTTCTTTTTCTGCTTCTAGTCTTACCTCTTTTACTTGTACTTGATTATACCGGTAATATAACTTCTACAGCACCAATGTTTCCATCTTTGCATTTTTCGCTGAATTTGTTATTGCGGGATTGTATTTCTTATGGTAAAAATATCTAGTCCCATAATTCAAATTGAATGTCATCTGACTTTGCTAGATGTAGATCTTTGGTTCGGCTGCTAGTAAATAAAAACAAATCAAGAAATGTACAAAAATCAATAACGTGCACCAAAATTGTTTTGCATACTTGGCAAATTAATCTAGGAAATTATAAAACCGCTCACTAATGGGAACAAAATCGTCACATCCATAATATTTATTTGGAGTGTGTACTAAGGAAGTAAAGAAAAACCCATCAAGTAATATGAATCCAACTTATCACAACTAATTGTTTTGCATACACGGCACCCACGGCACATGTGATTTTTATAATGTCAATTAATAAAGTTTTTTCGTTTCGTTTTTTCCCAACAGATGACTCAAGTGTAGTTTTTCACAGCCAACTTCACATTATTATTATATACTTTGACAGCTGATATAGCAAGGCTTGTTTATTGAACAATTTGTTTGATTCTGTGAAACATCTAGGAAATTATAAAACCACTCACTATTGGGAACAGAAAATCGTCACATTTATAATATTCACTAAAATTGAGCTACATAGAATGTTGTGAGATGCAATCACAGGCAAGTTTAATTTAATTCTCCACTTGGAAATAAATTAATTATTATTCCATTTATAAATAAAAAATAGGTAGGTGGATTATGCAATTTAAATAAAACCACAGCAGCAATTTATATTAAAGTTGTCGGAACACGAGTAACAGAGCAAACAAACAAGCAAACAAAAAATAACGTCTGGTAATCAACTTATTAATACTGCTAACTACCCACTTATTTCATTCTCATAATAACAAAGAGAATGACGAGGACGCAATCAAAGGCAGGTAAAACCGTCCAATTGAAAATAACTTTTCTTCTCTTCCGCTTTTGTACCTAAATAAGAAAATATGTAGGTGGATTGATGTAATTAAAGGGACATCAAACAAAAATGTTATAATAGTAGTAGTGCTAAATATCAACTTCCTATATTGAAGAAATTGTACCATCATATTTATTAGTAATATAAATAACTGAGAGATGTAATCAAAGCCAGCCTAATTTAATGTTCCGTCAACATTTTCAACTTAAAAATAAATAGGAAATTAGTATGTAGGTGAATTAATACGATAAAATCATTGTTTTTTTTTTCAGTAAATTGTAAAAAGTTTGTCTCTGGCAGTTGGTATCTCATTCAATATTTATTCAACACACAAAATTAATTTTATTGAGAAGTCAATATATTTTGACTCATTCCGACATCTTCAGGACTACTAATACCAAAAAATTAAGTTAGAAATATAATTAAATAGGGAATAGAAGAATTACGTAAATTTTAATGCTATGTTTATCACTTAGTGAAACATTTTTTAAAACTTTGGCCATGTTAAATTTAACGTGACTTAATTGCGTTTATCTCCTTTACCTACTTACCATTCATGTAGGAAAAGAGCTCCGTCATTCCAGCCCCGCCCGCAAAGTATTTAAAAAAAAATATATCACATTGTTTTGCGCAAGGGTTGCGCAGCATCGCGCAAGCAAAATTTTTTTTTGCGCAACCCTAGATCGGAAATTATAAGCAAAAGCTTGCGGGCGGGGCTGGAATGACGTCACCCCCGCCCGCACGAATTTCGCGATTTTTTTCTTTATTTCCTGTTATGCAGTCGTTGCGCAATTGAACTTTAACCAAAGGAATATCATTCGCGAGATTGTGTTTAAATTTTTTCTAAAATTGTGCATATCCGCCCGGCCGGTAATTTTTTCAGATTACTTAAAAACTAGATTTGCGCAAAACTTGAATTTGCTTGCGCATAATTGCGCAATGACTGCGCAAAAGGAAGCAATGTACAAAATTGCGAAATTCGTGCGNGTGCGGGCGGGGGTGACGTCATTCCAGCCCCGCCCGCAAGCTTTTGCTTATAACTTCCGATCTAGGGTTGCGCAAAAGTTTTTTTTGCTTGCGCGATGCTGCGCAACCCTTGCGCAAAACAATGTGACATCATTTTTTTTTAAATACTTTGCGGGCGGGGCTGGAATGACGGAGCTTAGGAAAAGATAGTTTTAAATACCGTAATCTAAATCACTTTTTTTAATGGTAATATAATATTGAAGATTTTTAATTAATGTAACATTAGTTATATTCGTTGCAACTTTCTGAACGTGATGCAGATACTCTCTCGACGACATGACGTTATTCTTTGTTTATTTCGTTACTATCACAACCCCGCTCACAGTCCACTAGCTAATTTTGCTAGAACGGGTGTCTTGATATTTCTAAATCCTACATTCATACCACTAAAACTTGCTGATGGCTATAGAGTCGAAATGTACATAACCTCAAAATAAAATTTGTGAGCAAGGCTTGAATATAATTAAATATATTCAAAATATAGAAAAAATAAATTTTGAGACCAAGGAATTTTTTACTATACCTCAATATGTAAATATGAATTACAGCTTTTTTATTTTTATCAAAATTGTCCAAGTGTGCGTCCACAAACAATAAAAAGTAACCTGATAATCTTATGTATTACTAGTGCTAACGTAAGAATCTGAGAGTTGCATAAAATTAGACGTTGCGTTGTGCATTCGTATAAGTTACAGCTTTCTCAGCTGAAAGCAGGCTAGCTATAATTAATTAGTACGCATAATCATTAATAATGTTAGAGTGGAATTTGAGACTTTTTTGCGAAATTACATAAGAAAATCTAGTAATTTCATCACTATTTCTGCTTTTTTGCTGCATCCATGTAACAGCCTTACCCATCCAATAATTTACAATAAATAGATAATTAGTGAAATGAAGGAAGTGCTTTAATTTGCTATAATTCTGAAAAAGTGTGTCACTAAAGAGGCTGCAGTACAAAAAAACTTCCAGTTCCTATTGATTTTAGGTTATAAATTGATATTGTTTGAAAATGCGAAGTAATTTTTCAAACCACCTACCTATCTATCTTCTTAATAATTTGAATAAGCGACCGCAATATAAATTTATTTCGGCACACTTCATTACTATCAGCTTGGATTTGACGCAAAGTAATGAATGCTAAAATATTGCACTCATACATTTATTAAAAAAATACGTGTAATATTTCAATTGGCTACAGGTATCCATTCGAACACAGTTTGTATATTTGTTTAGACATCAACTCTCAATATTTTTAATAAGCATGAAGATTATAAATCTGTTTCGGCACGCTCTGTTACTTTTAGCTTAGTTTCGACGCCAAATAATGAATGCTAGAATATATCAAAAGCACTATAACATTTTTAAAAAATATATAAAAAATACGTCTTAAAGTGTTATAATTGAAAAATCTATAAATTACTTGTCAGTCTTATCATCTACAATGCTAATAATAATGAAATAAATCACAAACAAGTCGCAATTTATCATAATCAGTGCAAAAATAATCTTGAAATTTTACTGTCTGTCAAAAATAAAATA
The DNA here is from genome assembly GCA_030264715.1 of Adinopsis sp. GC000173. Classification (NCBI taxonomy): domain Eukaryota; kingdom Metazoa; phylum Arthropoda; class Insecta; order Coleoptera; family Staphylinidae; genus Adinopsis; species Adinopsis sp. GC000173. The sequence continues at coordinate 17,861 of JARJDW010000216.1, forward strand.
AAAATAAAGAGATAAAGATTAAGTTATTGGACGTTTCACTTATTATTGTTGCTAGATATTTTGGCTGCAATTTATCAGCAGAAGTGATAATAAATTTTATAATTTTCTATAACAGCCAATTAATATTAAGTTTCGTTACATGATAACAGCTAAAACAAATAATTCCAACATTTATTAAAAAAATATAAATCTTTTCTGTTTTCTCCCGATTGTTGAGATATTTTGGCATCGAGGCATTATTAAAAGTGATAATAATAGATTTTATATCTTTCTAAAATAACCAACTTATTTATTAATACTTTTCTATTTAATTAAAATTATCTGCTAAAAAATTATTTTCTACATACACGTATTATTAAGAAAATCCATATTTTTTCTGTTTTCTTTCAAATATTCAGTTACTAACAATGATCATTTGGGAGTCATTAAAAGTATTGCACGCATGTGAATTTAAATAATTGCTGATTACGTTAATTATCAAAGAACAAGCACTGGGCGTATGAATTATGTATGTAGGCGGTGGTGGTGAAACGCAGAAAAAATAACAAAGCGCAAAATATAATCATTTCAAAAATGCACAGGGAAAACCAGCCAGCATTATATTGTATGCTTCCCCAAATCCATAGGTTTCCTGACTTAATAGTGATTACGTACGCATCAATTGCCTTCGAATGTACGTAACAAGCTTTCCGGATAAGGAGCAATAACTTTTATATGGTTTGGAAAATTTAAAGCGCCGGGACGAACAGCACACTTACACGCTCGACGAGTAAGCGAGCGACCTGACTGCGGGTAAAAAAGTGTAATCTATGGCAGGTCGCGCTCGTCCTAGGGTTAAAAAGACAGTTATTGTTTATTGGCTTAGTCACACATTGACTGCCGTACGTCTTCATGACAGCCAGCGCGGCGTTGAAAGACGGAATCCAATGCGAAAGCAAATTGGCCACAACAACGACAACGACAACATTTTATTGAAAATATTTAACCTTGATCGCACACAGAGAAACCGCTCGTAGGCGGACGATTTATTTTATACGACATAATTAAAAATCGCATGCGTGAGGAAACGCGTTCTTTGCTAAACAGTAGTGGCGATTTATCGCGTCAACGACATCGTCCATCGCGTTATTTTGTTGCCGATGGCAATTTAGGTTCAAGAAAATGCTAGATTAATTAAAATTTCATGAAGCTGAAAAGAAATACAGAAATCACATGAAGAGAGGACTGGCCCAACTTTACGGGCCAAGTTGTTAGTGATTGAAAAGTGACTTTTACAGCTTAGGAATTAAAAATAGGCTCGCATTTTAAAAGATGACTGAATTTTACATCCACATAATTAAAAATTATATGCGCAAGAATGTTTTTTACCACACCAGTGATTTATCGCGTCAGAGACATGACAATTGAGTCGTTTTGATGGCACGGTCGCATTATTTTGTTGCCGATAGCAATTTATATTCAAGAAAATGCTAGATAAATTAAAATTTGATAAATCTGAGCTGAAATGCACGAATTAGATAACGAGAGAACTAGTCCAAGTTGTTAGTTAATGAAAAGTGACTTTCACAGCTTAGGCATTAAAAATTGAATTTATCGCGACAACGACACGACAGATGAGTCGATTTGATGGCACCATCGCATTGTTCTGTTGCCAGTATCAATTTAGATGCAAAAAAATGCTAGGCAAATTAAAATTTTATGAATCTGGGCAGAAAGGCACAAATTACATGAAGAGAGGACTAACCCATGCTTATGGCCCAAGTTGTTAGTGGACGAAAAGTGGATTTTACAGCTTAGGCATTAAAAATGGGATTGTATTTTGGGTACGAAAATACTCTTTTCTGTTTTTAATTTGTTGAACAACGACACAACAATTACACCGAATTGATTTATACCCTATGTACTATTTTCGCCGCCGGTGAGTAATGCAATGTCCGGTAACAATTTAAATACAAGAAAATCCTAGACAAATTAAAATTTCATGAATCTGAGAAGAAACGCACGAATTACATAAAAAGAGCTGTTAGTGCATGAAAAGTGACTTTTACAGCTAACACATTAAAAATGGGCCTGTATTTCGGGTAAGAAAATGCTTTTTCTGTCTTTTTAACAAAACAATTGCGCCGAATTAATTTATACCCCATGCACACTATTTTCACCGGCGGTGAGTAATGCAAAATAACTAAGTACGTTCCGCGTTCTTTACAGCCCACTCATTAAGTATCCCATAAAAAAAACGGGTGACAATTCTGAAAATAGAATAAACACAAAACAACTCTGCGCGAGAAAAGTTTCGTGAAAGAAAAAATTTAAAAAAAAACACACAATATGCATTCTGTCAGGACAGCTGATTTAGAAAATGTCGCGTCGCGCGTTCTTCTAACAAAATTAATTATTCGCCTAGATTTGTGTTAAATTATCTATGCCGTAGCAGCAGTGGCACCGCGCTTAAGATCGGCGCGCAATGAAAGTTTCTAAATAATTATTTCGGCGAGTGTTGTAATTAAAATGTATTAGTGTTAATGATACATTTTAGCATTCATTATTTTGCGTCGAATGTAACCGAGTGTGCCGAAATAGATTTGTATAACTTTTGATGTTTATTAAAAATATTAAGAGTTGATTAGTCTAGACTCTAGACTAATCAGCAGAGTGTGTCCCAGTGGATGATGCTGATATTATTAAATTCACAGGCACTGTCGAGCGATAGTCAATTTATAGACTTTTAAACTACAAAACAAATAAACATTTTGCGAGTTAACTTTATGTATCTACAAGGTGATTCACTCGGGGCTGACGGTTTTTTATTGTCTATATTTCGGGAATGCGTAAACATAAAAACACGAGGTAGAGCTCAAAGTTTTCCTCATTTAATGAAGTTTTGATTGCATGTGAGACTGGGAGGCAGCGGTGGACCAATTTCTCGAGAACGGAAAACCGCACACCACACGAAAATTTTCTGATCGTGTAAGGGCGACTTGTGCAAAGCATGAGGATCATCTGTGGCCCATATGCGGGTATTCTGCGAGTTCACAGAACCGGAAAGATGAAACCATGCTTCATCGGTAAACCAAGTAATGTCAAGTACCTCTATAGTTCAAAAACTGTCCATTTTTGAGTTTTGTACCACGGAGGACTTTTGATCAGGAGGTCATGAACTATAACATATTAAATTTTCTGAAATTTTCAGTGAGGTCCAAAATCCCTAGTGTTTTGTGCAGGGTCCTTGGTTCACCCCTGCTTCCAAGTCTCGCATGCAACCAAAACTTCATTAAATGAAGAAAACTTTGAGCACTACCTCATGATTTTATGTTTACACATTCCCGAGATATAAGCGATTAAAAACCGCCACTCCCGAGTGAATCATCCTGTATATACGATTAATATAATTGCTGTCACACTCGCATTTTATTTAAAAGCCAATTTAAATTGAATTAAATAGAAGCTGCAATCTGATTTTATATTAATGTAATAGAAAAAAATAAGTTTTATTAGACGCTGTCGTAGCGAAACATTTATGAAAAAGAATCGAATGTAAATATTGTAGATTGGAAAGATGGACGCGCAATTTGCGATGATGTGTGTTGCAAACATCATTTATAAAAATAATATTTATCTAAATGAAACAATATTGGTATATATGATTAATATAATTGCTGTCATATTCGCATTTTATTTAAAAGCCAATTCGAATTGAATTAAATTGAAGCTGCAATCTGATTTTATATATTAATGTAATAGAAAATCAATCATTTAATTATAGATAAACAAGTATTGCGAAATGTCGAGAGTTCGACTCCCATGCCGATGCAGTAGCAGCAACACAACTTATTACAACTTTAAAACAAATTCGTTCATAATTAATATCGTACACTAGAGTACAAGATGCGCTAGTTTTGCGCGAGCTAAAATGGGCGGCAGTTTGCCAAAACGCAAATCGTGCGACTGCTACATGATTTCCTGCATCGCAACCCCCACACCCACCACGGGAGCGAAAACCGAAAATTAAATTTGAAATTCTAAAGAGATTGCCATCGTATGCGAAATTAATAATCAAAAAGGTTTGACCGACGACGAACGAGATGTGAGGTGTGTGGATTTTTTTTATAGCAGCGACGAAAAAGAGAAAGTGGGAAACTATCAATATGTACATTTTTATCACATACAGGGAAAAAAGGTGTTCAAATGCTGATGGCATATTCCATTTTTGTGCAAAGACGAAGAAGAAGAAGAAGGATAAAAAAAAGTTTATGGTTGTTTAGAATAATTTTATCAAGTCTGGCGCGAGAATTTTTTATTCGCGCGCGAATAACGTGCTGATGTGCATTGAGAAATTGAACCATTTCCACCGCACGTCATGCGATCGGAAATTATGCATTCGATGATATGATGGTTTGAAAGGGATGCAAAATGTGCATGTGTTTGAATTATATCTATACACACTCAACGTGAAACAATTCCCTTTTGCAATAAATCCAAACGTTTTCCCAGTACATAAAAGAATTCAATTCTAAAAGGCAAATTAGTGATAAATTAATTGATTGATTGATTTAAATTCATTTAATACCACTAAATCTAAAAGTTTAGCATCCAATGTAATTTTAAAAATAATGGTTTATCTACCGGCATAAGTTACAAAAAAATAAACTAAAGCAAACGAATTACTTAATTTTATAAATGAGTAGTTTCCTTTTATTTTGTTGATGAAAAAACAGTGAAATTCACAAAAATTCATCGAAAAATGATTGAAAAAACAGTGAAATTCAATGAATAAACACTAAAAACAGTGAATTACAATGAATGAACAGTAAAAATAGTGAAATTCACTAAAATTCATCGATATCGTTAGTTGTTTTGAAAATTACTTAAATAATTTAAGAAATCTTATATATGTGCGTAAACTAAAAGTTAGTAAAAAATACTTTAAAATCTTCTATTTGCGTTGTCACTGAAAAAACCAGAATTAAATTCAAGTCCGGTCATAAATTATTGTCAAGAGATAATTTTGAAAAGCAGTGGTTTAGATTTGGGCGATTGTCTTAAGAACTGTGTCTGTCCTTCCGTTTTTGATAATAAAGCTGTAGTTACTTTCATTTTAACTTCAAGTGTATGGTAACTTCTACGTGATCAATAATAATCAAAAATTAATATTTGCAAGCTGGGGTGAAATAACATAATTAGCAACAAGAAATAATTATAGTTCGTATGATACGAAGCACCTTAATCTACCATTACTTTCTAAAATTGGCTAACTTTAGTTTCTTTTATCAATCACTTTAATAATTTAAGAAATTTTATGTGTGCGAAAATTCAAAGAAATTTAGCAAAGAACACTGTAAAATGTTCTATTTGCGTTGTCACTGAAAAGAAAAAATTAAATTCAAACTTGATAAATTCCACGGCGGTTATAAATTATTGTCAAGAGATAATTTCGAAAAGCAGTGGTTTAGATTTGAGAGATTGTTTTAAGTACTGTGTCTGTGCTTCCTTTTTTTGATAATAACGCTATACTTACTTTCATTTCAACTGCAAGTGTATAGTAACTCCCACATGACCAAATAATAATCAAAATAATACTTACAAGTTGGGGTAAAATAATAAAATTGTTTGAAGCACCTCAATCTATCATTACTTCCTAAAATTAGCAGCTTACTAACCTTTCTTTGTAAATCACTTTAATAATTTAAGAAATCTTATATGTGTGCGTAAATTAGAAGAAATTTAGCAAAGAACGCTTTAAAATCTTCTAGTTGCGTTGTCTCTGAAAGAAAAAACGAAATTCAAACTTGATAAATTCCACGCCGGTCATAAATTATTGTCAAGAGAAAATTTCGAAAAGCAGTGGTTTAGATTTGGGCGATTGTCTTAAGAACTGTGTCTGTGCTTCCTTCTTTGATAATAACGCTGTAGTTACGTTCATTTCAACTTCAAGTGTATAAAGTAACTTCGTTATCGCACGGAAGCCGAAATCAAAATGCACGCTTATATTATTATTAAGGTGGAAATGATAACGCGCAAATATTTTTCCGCATAACTAACTTTGATTGTCCGTTCGGCGTTGCGATTATTCATAAAATTCGCATGTAGGTACTATAAAATTATGTCATATTTAAGCTCATTACATGCGAAGGATGGTTGTGCGCTACAACCTCATTCCTACATGAACGATTTCAAACGCAATTTGCATATACATATTTATGAAATCGCAGCGAAAAACGCGGTACACATTCGCTTGCACATCGCCTCATGCACAACAATATTCAACGACATATTTGATTTGAACATTTATTGCCGAGATTTTAATTGGGATTTATGAGTATGGTGGTGGTAGTATTCCGCAGGACACAAATATGCAAAATTTAATTAAACGCTTAATATTACTTACATTGTTGTACAAATACAAATAAATATTTTATATTATTTAACGCAACACACTACTACTACTACTAGTCTTGTACTACAAATACGCATTTTGCTGATTTAATTAAAACGTTTTGCGGTGTTCGATTCATAGTTTTCGTACATTTTATACATACACATCGAATGCATATCTGAATATTTACACAGCTAAACAAAACCGTTACGTTAAGTCAGCAATACTGCCTCCTAAATATTAAGTAAGTAAATGACGTTATTAGTATTAGTTGGTGTATAATTATACGGCTTCTTTTCGCGTCATTGTTGCCTTATAAAAATTGGCGTTTAGTTTATTTTTTTTTTCATAAAAGTAATCTTGTCTCTTTCAGAAACAAGAATGAGTACCGAAAATCATCTTTTTATTCGCCATATTTCGCTCTACCACTTTGAGAAAGGTTGGAAGGCGGCAGAGTCATTTCGCGATCACAACGAACTTTTCGGCGAGGGGACAAAGTCAAGTTGAAAGATGGTTCAAGAGGTTCAAAACGAGCGACACAAATCTTGTAGATGAAGAAGGAAGAGGTTGGCCATCGGATTTCCACGATCAGGCACACCTTTCTCAAAGTGGTGGAGTATAATATAGCAGATATAAAGATGATTTTCGGTACGCATTTTTGTTCCTAAAAGAGAAAAGATTACTTTTACGAAAAATTAATAAACAAAACGCCAATTTTTATAGGAACACCAATCTAATAGTATGTTATGTATTGAGTAGATTTCAAAGACAAGCAACTTGAATTTTTCGATGTAAGCCAATTGTTTAAGAATCTGGAGAAGACTGAATTAATTCGCAGTGTCAGTTGCATGATCTTTTATAGGTTCTTGAAAGGCCAGATGCGGCATGTCAATTGCAATGCCTTACAAATTATTTAGGTAAATTTAATAGTAATGGATTTCTATGGATGTTTCAGTGAATATAAAGATGCATGTTGCATAGTTTCATATATGTATTTGTTGGAATTGTAGGGCGTAAAATTTCATTTCCAGTTTGATGGGTTTGAAAAGCTATATTAATTTGACTAGCTTTACACTCAACACTTTTTACAGAATTTTGTAAGAATAGAGAAATTTATTAAATCATTTTTATCAAACTGACCACTGATTATTTAAACACAAAGATGCAGTTTTATTTGTTACACCACCAGATATACTTTTTGCATATGTCCTTCGAATTACGAATATCATAATCAGGTAGAGATTCTAATATTTAGGCTAAATTTTGTAAGAATGAAATAATTCAATAGGTGGCCCAATTAGTTATCAATACTAGACATTTTTAACGACATTTTTTAGTGATTATTATTATCATGAAGAAATATTTGTATTGAACAACTTTTTTATAATGCTCCTTTGCTTCAATGATTCGATTGGAAATCAACCCTGTTTACTAAATTTTATTAAAATCTACATCTTATAAGTTAGTTTTTCAGTTTTAGAGCGATAGAATATGAATGGAAATCAATCAATATCTACATTTTACTCATTTCAGTAAAGATTAAATGGTTCATTAAATTCAAAATGAATAATTTTCAGCTATTATTAAATAAAACACTAAGAAATTTGTTTTTGTTTACGAAAGCAAATCTTAATAATCAAATATACATTTTTAAAAACGTATACGTCTTCAAAACTTCGCTAATTAGCAAGTGTATTTCATAAAAGGTTAGTTCAAAACCTGACGTAATTAAATTTACGAATAAAATGTAGATAAATTAATCATCTTGTATAACTAAGATATTATAAAAAAACCTGCGTTTTATTGCAAAATAAATTTAATGAGGCATTGTTGGAAAGACGAAAGGTTTATTTGCTTTATTACAACTGCGAGCATTTCAGCAGTAAGTTTGTTGATTTTTCGCCGGGTTTAATTATAATTATATTATTATTAACTTCAATAAAGTGTATATTTAGGGCAATTAATTAAAAATTCTATATATGTATATTACCCAACAATGAAGTTTAAAGGTATCATTAAGTAAATTTGCATTCGTGTGGGCTTACCGGAATTGCAAATAAAGAACGCTATTCACAAAAAGAAAAAAGGTTTCTAATTTCACATAATAAATCATTTTTTCGAACGAATCAGATTGACAGTATCAAAAAATCGTCAATAAGAAATAAGAGTATTAAATAGAATTAGCATTTCGAATAACATTTCGGTGTGGGTATGATAAATTGTTTATTTTCACATTTGTCATTTTGTCATATTATTTCGTGAGTGTCAAATAAAATAAATATATACATGCGCAAATGCTAATGCGACTTTGAAGACTATGCTCTCATGCATAGTGAAATTAATTTGAAATTTCTAGGCAAGCGTTCTATTTTGCAAGAAAGGGGATAAAGGAGTAGTAACGGACATTCTTTTTAAATGCCTATTATTTATATGGAAAGAGTTACGCCCTGGATTAGGGATGGTGGACCTTTTTGTCCGTGCTTCAAATTCATAAAAAATCCTTGTGAAAAATTATACTTTTTGCATTTTTCTCCATCGTCGCCCTTGTAAAAACTTGTGACTTATTTAAAAATATAAAATTGGTATATTCCATCTTTTTGTCAGAAATATTAAAATTTTGCGGAAAAAAATATGATTTAAATGTGGTTCAATGTGTTAGGAATAAGTACTTTTATGCGTGCCATCAAAAATTTCTTTCGTATCATCGATGATGTGTGTGCCATAGATTCGCCATTTCTGCTTTAGATGATACGTACATATACACCCGCTATCACACGAATCCGATCACCTGCAAGCGAAATTGACTCTAATTGTAAGCGAATAAACAACGCCAACTACAAATATCTAGTAATTAATTAGTCGTATGCCTTATGTTAATGCTACAACGCCAACTACGACTCTACGCGTATTCCATAAGACGGTAAGTTTGAAAAAGCGATCGGATTCTTGTGGTAGCGAAGGTATATATAATACATACTGAAAAAATAGTAAAATTCAGTGAAATTAAATGAAAAAATAGTAAATTTCAATTAAATTCAATGAAAACTACTGAAAAATAGCAAAATTCAGTTAAATTCAATGAAAAAACCGTAAAATTCAGTGAAATTCCAAGAAAAACACTGAAAAAACAATAAACTAAATTATTTACAATTTAGACAGAATTAAATTAAATTAAAAAATGTCATCTAAGCCATTTAAAAAATACATTAAAATTGTTGTATACAAAAAATCTGTAGTCCATTTATATCTATTACTTGAATTAGTAAACAAAGCTAAAAACTGCCAAGAAAATATCCATTGGGCATTCAATTTAAATTGCTCCGGACTGTTGTGTGCTGTGCTATGCTGCACAGGTTATTAAATTATTTATATGATTACCTATTAA
>JARJDW010000218.1:0-15457 GCA_030264715.1 Adinopsis sp. GC000173
AGAATTAATATAGAATGATTTTTTGTTTTTTATTTGAGGTGCAAACGGCAATGTGTTAAAAGTTAAATCAAAAACTATGCCGGTTTGATCGTAAAAACACTTTCATCACTTTTTCCCTTTCTGACGGAATGAAAATGAACGCTTATTTATTTGCAAAATGCAAAAATATGCACATTTACAATTAATAAACATTTTTAGTTGTTCCATGCAAAACGATAAATCCTTTGCTAACAACCATAAATATCCTTTACAAATATAAGTTTATTTTTAAAACAATACAAACAGCAACAACACAGAAATTTTAATTAATATGGGTGAAATTCCATAAATTATATACGTTTTGCACAAAATTTGCCGTCGAAATGACGGCTTCATTCATTATTATAATAATAATGAAATGTTGGAATAGTGGAGCACAAGAATTTACCGCTTTTTTTGCGTTTAGAAAATGTTAATCAAGTCCAGAGAGTATAATTTGCTGACTCTTTTGCCGAGTGAAAATAAAAAGGAAATTCGTTGAATGGTTATGATTTAGGTTATTAAATTGACGTTTGATAATTAAGCTGCTGTTGCTAGTAGATTGCTGCTCTAACATAATTACAGTAGAATTTTATAATAACACAAGTCGTTTGTCCTAATTTAATAATTATTTTAGGAGCATCACAAAATTGCTAAATTTCGCGAATCAAGAAATTTCTAAACTATTGCATTTGGTTGATGTATAATTATTGCGGATTTTTTTCGCGCCATTGTTTTCTTACAAAAATTGGCATTTGTTTATTATTTATACATAAAAGTAATCTTCTCTCTTTTAGGAACAAAAATGCGTACCGAAATTATGTTCGAATTCCGATGGCCAACCCCTTCCTTCTTCATCTGGAAGATTTCAACTTGACTTTTGGTGATTGTTCCCTTGTCGAAAAGTTCGTTGCTATCGCGAACTGACTGCCGCCTTCTAACCTTTCTCAAAGTGGTAGAGTGTAATATATTTCGAATATGATGAATATGAAAGAGAGAAGATTGCTTTTATGAAAAAATAATAAACACAACGCCAATTTTTATATTGCATCTCTGTGAAATGAGTTATTTTATTAGCTTGCTGACTACTACTCTTTCATATTTTTATTGTTTGCTACTAAACGCGGTTGTAAATTGTACAGTGTACACCAGTCACACATCAAACTGGTTCTCATCCACATTTAAACGATGCCATAAATTAATGAAATTTATATAATAATTATAATTAGAGGCATAACCAACACGTTCTTGATGCGAGGTTGTAAAACTCAATTTAATACAATTTTCAATAAACTAAATAAATCATTATTAATCGGTGCAGTTTTATCTTTTTAATGTAATCGTGCGTAATCTAAAAATGCCTGAAAAAGTTGATCTATAACTCTATACTTGATAACAAAATTGTTAATTATTTTAAAATAATTTATTTAAAAAATAAAATCATGATATAGAAACAAGTTAAATAGAATTTATTCACAGCAGAGTAAAAGTAGTTACTTTATTTTCTACAAAATTTCGTAAATATTCTTGTAAATTTTAGAGTAAATGACTTTGATATACATTTAATACATAATGAAATAAAATTTTTAGTGATGTACATAGTTTATAATTCTTATTATTAGTAGGGGTATATTTATTGTTTAAGTTAGGTTTATGGCATAATTTACAACAATCTTTTCAGCACATAACGTCTCATTTTGATAGAATCGCGTTTTAAAATGTTTGTAACACATTAATTTATTACCAAAATTGAACGTGTCGCTTTGGTTGCCCATATACATGTTTGATTTTAGCGGGAAGTTTGAATATTGCAAAAATAACTAAAAATTTTAGCAAAGTAAGATGTTTTTATTTACTTAAAATATTGATAAAAGATTAATTTGACAAACCCCATTCGGTTTTAGCGAAAATTGTGATTATGATTACCAGCAGCTAACATAATTACTTTCTTGTAAATCGCTTATATTGTTTAAGTCAAGTTTATAGCATGAATTACAACAATTTTTTCAACATACAACGTCTTATGTTGATAGAATCGCGTTTTAATAGTTTTGTAACACCTTAATTTACTACCAAAATTGAACGTTTAAGATTAATTGTTCATTTACATATTTGATTTTAGCGGGAAGTTTGAATATTGTAAAAATAACTAAAAATTTTAGCAAAGTAAGATGTTTTTGTTGACTGAAAATATTCATTTCTATCTAATAATTAATGTATCTAAAGATTTAATTAATTTAAAGATGTGTTAATGTGAGTACGTAACTATGGTTGCCTATTAACCAATTATAATGTGTTAGCCAACCATAAATCAGTAATGTATTACACGTTTGTGTTGGATTAATCGAGTCAACTTAATCATAACTACAATGAAATAAATGTTCATTTCTTATCACCACACACACACGATTAGTATGCTAAAAAAGTGTGTACGCATCGATTTTTTTTTCATTTCGCTCAAAAAACGACAGGAAATTTGTATTTAATACTCTTTGCGGAGAAAACGATTAATTTTTTATTTTCGTTGAAAACGCATTATAAAATGTATAAATTAATGTAATTACCGATTTTAATCTATTCAAATTGTGTGAAACTACTATTACTGCGCGGCTAATGCAAAAATATCGTAAAACTGTGTCATTGCGAACAATTAATAGATTTTTATTTGCTCAATATGCATAACAATAATAATTTCTCGAGTTAGAGTTTTGTTTGTTGCAAAAGTGGAATCGATGCATTAATTAGCCAAGCACACATATCTATTTTTACAGTTTCTAGTTTTCATGTCGCATTGTGTCTTCGCCGTCGCGTATGTACAATATGTAAAATCGTTTTTCATCGAAATGATTGTGCGGCGAGTGAAATTAGATTGCCGGCTTCGATACACGGCCACTTTTCCAACCCAGCTATCTCGCATCGATAATGATCGCGTATTAATAAGCAGCATTTTACCTTAATTATTAACTATCAATCAAAATGGAAAATTTCCCTTTTTTATTTTCTTTCTTTCTTTCTTTTTATTCGCATTGTTGTTGTTGTTGTTGTTGTTAGTAGTAGTAGTGTATCGTTCAAGTTTATATGCAAATTGGTATTTATTAAATGTATAATGTCGCATTATTAGCAAACGGAAGAGCAATTTCTATAAATGACTGTGATCCGTAGTTTCAATTTGCTGCATATGTTGCAGCTGGCAGAAAAAGTCGTGTTCTGTCGGATGAGATTGTGGCTTTGAACAACATGCATTTTATTGTTTGGTTGGATGTTAGTTTGGTCATTTATAAGTTACTATTGTATAACAATTAATTAACACAATAATACTAACATAATCAATGTAAAATATAGTTGCAATACACTAAAAGTTGCACTAGGCAGAAAATACGCAATTTGGTACTAATTATCATAATGTCATAGTATTAGCGAATGGTGGAACAATTTCTAAACCATAGATATTAATGCAAAGGCTTAAGTCTTTGTTTAAATATTTCTGTGATCTGTAGTTTCAATTTGTTGAACATTGCAGCTGGCAGAAAAAGTCGTGTTCTGTCGGATGAGATTATGACTTTGAGTAACATTCATTTTATTGTTTATATGTTAGTATGGGTATTGAAATTGATTTAAAGGTTACTATTGCCTAAAAGGTAATAAAAACCAATAACCTTAAGAAATTTTAAAATATTTTTGCAAATTATTAAAAGTTGTACTAGCTAGAAACTACATCTGTATCTAACTGGGCAGAAAAATATTATAATTCATATATTATAGTAGTTCAGGTTGATACGCAAAGTGATACTAATTATCATAATGTCACATTATTAGCAAATGGAGGAGCAATTTCTAAATGACTGTGATCTTTCAATTTCTTGAAAGTTGATGTTTGCAGAATGTCGGGTTTTGACAGATGAGAATATGACCATTTAGTGATTGACCAAAGGAATTTACCAGTTATTTTTGCACAATAAGTAAAAAAAGTATAGAAAACTAACATGATTTAAATTATAGCTGCAATTTCTTAAAAGCAGTACCAGGCCGAAAAGGGCTTAGTAACCGTTTAAGTTTATATGCAAATTAGTAGTTATTAAAGTAATGCCACATTATTAGCGAACGGAAGAACAGTTTCTAAATGGCTGATTTGTAGTTTCAATTTGCAGACCGTTGTAGTTGGCAGAAAAAGTCGTGTTCTGTCAGATGAGGATATGAGCAACATGCATTTTATTGTTTTAATCCTAGCGTTTATTGAAATTGATTTATTAACTATTAATAACAATTTATTTGTAAATTTGATTTTGTTAAAATTAACAATAGGCACATTTTTTTCTATCTAAATTATAATTCACAATGGTCATGTAAAGTTGCACTGGGCAGAATGTTTGACAAAATATAGAACGAAATGATATTTTTTTAAAGGTAATTTCATTTTTGTCTTCCAGTACAATGTCAAATTGATAATAGTTTGAACGCCAATTTTTGATTAGGAAGAAGTTGGCAAAAACAAGATGTGATGTTTTCAATAAAAACGAACAAAATTGAGTGTATCAATACATTTCGGCCACGGACTTTGTGGCTATTATTAGTTATATCAGATTTTATTGAAAATATCACATCTTGTTTTCACCAACTTTGGCGTTCAAACTATTATGTATTTTTTCAAGTTTGTATCAAAAAATACTTTTAAATTATCTAACATTGTGTATCATTCGATTATTGACACCGCCCATCAATCCTATGCATCTATCTATATTTACATACATCAAATCAGTGCACATATAAATACCATCAATAAGGAAGTGTATGTTATGCATGTATGTGCATACGGCTGCTAATTAAACCTCTAAACGCTCTCGCTGGACTGGATTTATATTTATCAATTAATTTGTAGATCAGTTACGCGCACATTAAATCTAACTGGACAGATATTCAAATGGCAGCACGACAACAGCAACAACAACGGCAAAACGGCAAAAAATATCGCGACGAACAAAACAGATTCGTCGTCGTCGTCGTCTAACTGGGCGATTGTTTATCGCCGATATCCGTAATAATGGCGTAAACAACAATAATTACTCTCGATCGTTTTTTTTTGTTATTACAGCGCTTGCAAAAACGGCTATCTCGTCGGTTATAGTAATTTAGCGCGTTGGTCTTAATGGGCGCGAAGAAAAGTGGTCGTGGGCGCACTATGCAATTTATTTATTGGGAGCGCGGCATTAAAATTTGATTGAAATGATTTTATTGTTGAATGTTGCGATATTTAATGCAAATCGCTAGAAAAATAGTTCATTAATAGACAACCAAATACACAAAGTATTTCAAATTTGGACAATTGCAGCAAAAAACTAAACAGTAACTTGACATTTTACAAAATTTTGATTGGTTAATGGCCGCGTCCTGGCGTTTTGTCTCGTAAAAAACTTATCATATCTTCCTTATTATAAATAATTTCTAAATCAAACTAAAAACATTTAAAAGTTGAATAAATTTTCTATTATTTGTTTAAAAATTAATTGTTTATTACTAGAAAAATATTTCTAAACTATATATTTTTTTGATTGATAACATTAAGAAAACTATAAGAGATAATTTATGCGTAATGAGTGCTCTGACTATTTTCTATTTTAGAAAAATCCTTCCAAATGATTGAAAATAGAAAAAAAACTGATTTTCACAAAACAAGGAAACACATTTTTCTCAAAAACCGCATAGAATATCAAAAAATAAAGTAGTCGGAGCACTAGATACATGACTTAAGATTATTTTTTGATTTACCAATATGGTTTATTCTAATCAGTTATTGAAAATATTTCTTGTATAGTTAAACGAGTAGGATTTATGCGTTCAATAAATGCGATTTGCCATTTTGCAATCGCGCAAGAAACAATAACAATTACATAAATCCGAAGCCTACATATTCAAAATGTTAACAAACTAATTAACAATGTTGTGTGTGTGTGTACATATATACTATAAGTATGTTTGCTTTTTTCGGAATGAATCGCCGGCAATTAAACGTGTGTGCATAATTGAAAAAATAGAGTATCTTCACCTACTTTTGCCTCATATAATTGGCCAATAATTTACACCTGAATAACTCGCGCATGTAGATAGTATGTATTATATGTATATTGTATAAAAAATTATAAAATCGAGGAAAAGCAATGCGTTATAGCTGGTAATTTCATATGGTAATTATAATCGTTCGATGTTTAGCATAATGGTCACCACATCCGAATTTCACGTCAATCTGCACAAATATGCGAAATCTCTCAAAATGAAAGCGTGATTGATATGTTTGTATAAATTGTAGAAAAGGCGTGAGATACATTAGAGATCAATATAATTTTGATCGGTTTAGGAAAATCTGTAAAGTTATCTAAAGTCATTCACTTTTAAGTTTTTGCATAAAAACACTGAGAAAACAAGCAGTTGAAATAAAAAATATTTATAATCAATTCATTATTTTGATATTGAACCTTAACGATAATTTTAACGAAATTTAGAGGATATAGACACTTGGTGACAAATGAATCTGGACTTCTAGGAGAAACTCGCATTGCCTTGTTAAATTTTTGATATACCTGTCAAACTGGGGTTTTACAGAAGTTGGCTGAAGAGCTAATCGCGGGAAAGTTTATTCTTCTAATATCAAACTATTGTCATTAAAGGAATTCATTTCCTTTGGTTAATCTTTTTATTATTGCATTTACGTGCAGTTTAGTGATATTTATTACATATTTGTAATGTGGCGTTAATTGACAAAATTCAATTTAAATTTTCCTCGCAAAATTGTTCTTTTTTAGTTCAAATTGAATGTAATTGATTGAATAGATTACAAGTGCAAGTTACATTTGACCTAATATTGAATTTTATTGCGACTGAATTGAATAGCAGAATTCTTTGTAACGCGTCAAATGGAAATATTTACCTTTTTTGTGTTCGAAATAAGTCAACGCCAGTCTAAAAGTCGTCCATTTAATAAATTAATCGATTTCCGCAAATCGTCTCTACTATGCTCATTGTTGACGCGTTTCGAATTACATATATGCGGTTCATTGAAGCGGTCGCGCGCGCTTTCGTTCTCAATGTCGCAAAGCAAATTTTTTTAGGCAACAAGCAGCGCGCATAGTTCAACTAATGTACAGTGTGTGCAATGACGATGATATAACGCCGAAATCATCATAAATATACATATTTATTGCCACACCACCAATTTCATTAAAATTCTTTCATTTGAATGATATTTTCGGAATATTGGGATTGTATTACACGATTTTTTTGTGCGTTCGTATGTGTAGATGATTAATCTATCCGCATTAATTCGTAATTAGTGTGTGTATCAATTAATAATTAATTTCGCTTGGTAATGAAACGAAGAAAGTTTCATTACGAACAGGATGTTTTCATAGCAGCGTCGTTGTCGTCAATGGCAAACGTCGCTTTTTCTGATTTAAAAATAACCGTTTTGATTAAAAAAGAATAAATATAAGAATGCATGGGTTTTGCTATCGGTAGATAATTTTGCGTATATACAATCAAACTTCTTTAGATGAAGTTAATCCTTTATTTCGGAAATGCTTTATGTTATAGATGTCTTACTAAGCACTTTTGTCCATTAGAACTAATTGAAATTCAAATTAAATGTTTTACAACTTATGAAAAGTTATGAAAATTCACATTGGTAAACGCTAATCTTTACAAAAATAAACGAAATATGTCGAAAAAATAAAGATAAGGGATCATAAATTAACTTTCCAGACTAAACTAAGCTGATTATAACTAATATTAATGTTAAAAAAAATTAACATTTGAAACAATAAATCGAATCATTTATCTTAAAAATAATATACATAACTGCACCTGGCAAAACAGATATCGAATATTTTTATAAAATGCATTATGTTTTCTTTCCACAATATAAAATACAACAAAATATTCTTCGTTTTACGAAATAATCGTCATACAAACCTTCGTCCTAACAGAGATTTGAGGTCTTACGAGGTTTGAGTGCATTTATACTGCATAAAACGTTTCTTCAAATCGTTTCATTTGTCCTAATAATAGAAATAATTTGTTTAAACTTGTGCACTTTGCAAAAGATAAAAGATCTTAAAAGTGTTATTTTGTATGTAAGAATCAGTATATTTCCAAGAAAACTTGTTCCAGATTTGAAAAAATTTAGGTATTAACACCTATTTTATACTTTTTTGTTATTTTTATTTAAATTATTCATTCACTTTTAGATTATTTATGATCTTGGCTTGTAATTTTGAGAAAAGATTATTGGATTGAATCAAACAATTTTGATTGTTAGGCTTAATGACACGTTTGAAACAGTTGAACAAACTTTGTTGTAATTTTGTCGTGCATTTCACAAATGGGCATAATTAAATATGTAATTCGATTAAGTAAAATTTTCTAATAAAATGCGCACTTAATTAAAATTTAATAATTCCTAGTAAAGCATTTCTTAATTTTTGTGTTGTTTTTCAATATTCATTTACACATAAATAAAACTTTCTTCTTGTAATATCTATATTGCAATATATAAATATTAAAAACGCATATTTAACCAATTATTTAATTAGTTTCTGTAATAATATTTATAGTAAAAAGTATACCAAACATACCAAAACTATGCATTCTAATTGTTTTATTCAAGGATTTTAAAATCAAATAGTTTTTATTGTTGTTAAATCAGCGAACGCATATTATATAAGCTTTGTTAAAGATATTTGGATAGTAAAAGTGTATAAAGTATAACAGTTTTAAATTAGGTCAAATCAAACACATTAAAGTTACTACATATTGACGAATACATTTTTAAGAGCAAGTTTTATCGAACCTACCCTTACTCATCTTATGTTTGCATTGCAGTAACTGAAACGCTGCTTGCGTTATGGAAAATGCGGAGATCAGAGAATAATCAAAGAGAAAACTTTTCCTCCATGCAGAGAAAAGTCCATCCCAAAATTTTATTGTTTAAGAATCCCGTGGAGACTCTAAACAGAAGGTATGTTGTTTAATAAAAATTACTTTACTGAACTTAAAATTAGGAGTTATGATACTCACTAACTACAAAAATATTTTTTTAAATTAAAAATTCTCAATTTTTTTCTGGACACCAGAAATTGTTAGAATTCTTGTTTAGTAACATGAATCCTAAAACATTTATTGTAAACCTGTGTAAAATCAGTAACTAATTTATTCACGCGCGCGTAACGCACCGCCGCCAAAAGTGTGTCGGATGCCGAAAATTCGCACCCCCCTTCTCACCCGCCACCACGCCGCCCACCTACATACACCAACAACCCTTATATAATTTATATTTGTTGTGTATCGCCGCCACCGCCAAGGCTACGGCCAACATACATATTGGTAGCTAGCGCACCGCAGCACTCGCGTGTTGTCCGAGCTACGATGCCCGCGAGGGGTGTGAGGGAAGTTGGGGGTGATTTTGTCCGACCGGACCGACGTAAGTGGGCCGCGCGCCGCTTCGCCGTTTGACCGCGCGCCGTCGCGGCGGCGCCACCATCACCGCCACACCACCAGCAACCCGGACTCTCTCTCTTTTCTTCGCGCTTACTTGTGTTTTGTGTTGTGTTGTGTTGTGTGTGGCGCTACACATAGAAAAAGCGGTGCACTTGTGCGAATACGCTGCATGAGGTCGCGCGTCGTCTCGGCGAGAGTTTGAGTTGAGTGTGCAGAAAAAAAAACACAAACGAATAATAATAATAATAATAAGAATATACAAATCGTGTGTTAAGTAAATGATTGTTGTTGTTGGTTGTTGGACAGTGATCGGTTGCGCATCGTCAAGATTTCAAGATTGATTTGTTTGGTGTGTTGTGGTGTTGTGCAGGTACGGTAAGCTTTCCAACCTACAACATGGACAATTGCCAATTTTTTGCTAATTATTTTCATGTTTGTTTATCATATTTACGATTTATTAAGATTCCCCAACAAAACTTTATCAATTTTTATGTATTACATATGACTGTGTTTGGACGTAAAACGTTTTTAAGTTTATGATTTAGGATTTTTATTTATTATGTTAGAAGTACTCACGATCAGTGTAATTTTAGTAACAATGGGATTTTAAGTCTTGTACAAAATTTGGGATTTATAATACGTTTTAATGCCAATGGAAATATGATTTTTTTTTTGAATTTTGATACTTGAGGACTAATAATGTATTTTTGGGATTTCCTTAAACTTTTGAATTTTTTTTCTATTTATGACTTATTTTAGTAGTGTTTAAGTTTAGGACTTTGGATTTTTATCTATGATATTATGTTAGAAATACTAAGGAACTAACGAATCGTTCGGAGTAATGTTAGCAACAATGGGATTTTAGGTCTTTTGCAAATTTGGAATTTGATACTTTAAGACCAATGGAATTCAAATATTAATCCCAATGATACGTTAGATTTTACAGTAAATTCTATTGGTTTAATTCTTTAAGATTTTTAAATTTGTTTTCTATTTATGACTGTGTGGCTGTAAAAAATTTGAAATTTTTTATCACAGTACCTAAGTTTTAAGGATTCTTTAGAATTTTATTAATTTTTATCTACCTATTATTTACGACCTGCGTGTGGGCGTTAAAAATGTTTAAAAATTATAGGTATTTTTAGTAGTTTTTAATCAGTTTAAGTTACACGTTAAGTCTAATGAGAATTAATTACTTTTTCAAAGAAATCAATGTTTATTTTTAAGCGGTGTACACTCGGTGAGCGGTTTGCCTCCTCTTATAAATAAGAACACCAAATGTGTTTTGCTATTAAATTTTTACGATTTTTTTTTAAGTGGTGCAAGTGTACTAGCAGCACTCTAGCAAAGCTTATTTGAGAAGCTGTTTGGCCAAACGGAAAGAAAACAAACTTTTGAGACTCGATATCTTGTGTGAGCACAGCAAGCTTTTATTTTTCCCAAAAATTTGGTCAATAATTCTGCCAAATGGGAATCAAGTATGTAAAAGTTTTTATGTTATTGAAAATTACGAAAACATCTTTGAAAAATTAGTTTTGGGCAAATGGTCTCTAATTTAATGAGTGGA
Organism: Adinopsis sp. GC000173; assembly: GCA_030264715.1. Lineage (NCBI taxonomy): Eukaryota > Metazoa > Arthropoda > Insecta > Coleoptera > Staphylinidae > Adinopsis > Adinopsis sp. GC000173. The sequence continues at coordinate 11,069 of JARJDW010000218.1, forward strand.
AAAAGTTGTTGCACATGAATAAAGCATTTTATTAAAAGTTTAACCACTAGCTTCCTAGATGCAGATTTTACCCAAGGAAGTCTTTCGCTAGATGCGACTAAGTAATGTTTTTAACCTTTTAATCTATGAAGTATTCTGACATTTTATGATAATTGTAGAGCAAAATTTTTTGAACGGAAAAAGGTGCTGTAAATTTGATTTTATTAGATGTTGTTCATATATTTTAACTATGGCAAGTTTGAAAAATGTTTTGCCAAAAGGGACTGGCAACTATGTTATTGAAAATTATATTTTTTGGTAAATTTTCTTTAAAATGTTACTGAACACTAATATTTTTTGAATTTCTTGTTTTTTTTCTGGTAAAAAATCTGGAAAGTATACGACCAAAGCAAGTTTTCTGTTTTAAGTGGGACTGAATTGAGTTATTGATCATCAAAATGTTATAAAATAAAGAGAATAAAAAGCTTTTGAAGCTTATCTTCCTAAAAATTACAAATTTATATTTAATTAAATATTTTCTATCCAATAAAACTGAAGGAGAATTAGTTGATAAACCATAGATTACCTTGTAATCTCTTTAAAGGTAATAGCCTAACAAAATGTTTGATCATGACGATTCTTAGAATTGCCTAAACCAAGGGTTGATTAATTTTTGCATGAAAGTTACTCATCATTAAAAAAAGTTAGTCATACAACAATTGTTTAGCTAAATATTGGTGTTATTTAGTATATATTTTATCAAAATTTTCCAGAAATCGTAAGAATTCTTTGCATTTATGCAGCGTAAAATGTTCGTTCAATTAAGATGAATTTACATTGAAATATTTTGTGTAAACATTGCGACGAAAACAATACGGCTGCCGGCCGGCGTCCCGCACACATTCACACATACATACACATCACGTTTTCTGAATCGAGCGTCGTCATCTAAATTTAGCGGCCGTTGAGCGGAAAGCCGCTTTTTTCACGTCCATTCCAACGTTTCGAGCTTTATTTTTGGCGCGCGCGCGCGCTTGTCTGAAACGCTACTAAACGTCTTTTATACAAAGTACCCACACTTCATTCACATCCACTATAACTACAATATACCTACATACATGCACAATCAACAATCGACGGAGGAAAAATATAAAAATACTTAGTAAATTGAATTAGTGCCGTGATTCAACGTTACGTTTAATATTGATTGCGGCTGGAAAATAATTCATCATTGTCGCTTGTGCGGATTGACACTTTTAATTGCCCGGTGGTGCATTTGTCATATTTTTAGTCGACGGTTATTTTTATGTGCGGTGTAAAAAAATGTAAAATTAGAATTTAATTTCATGTCTAGGTGCGAGAGCTACTAAACGACTTGAAATTCTTACAATTTCATTCATAAAGGCTATTTTTTCAAAGAGATTTAAATTTTTTTTCTAGTAATATTTAAAATCTTGTTGGAATTCTTAAAAAAGAATCTTATTATATTTATTACTAAAAGTTGTAGCATAAGTTATATTTTTATGTTATGTTCCGATATTGCCATTATGCATTTAATGCACATAAGCAGCGCTTCAGCAATTTTAATGTGAACATAATGCGTAATATGTGCATTATGTCAACCACGAAACGCATTCTTAATATTAAATATTAAAATGTTATCAGTAATTTGGGATTATGAATAAATAAAATCAAAGTTTCAATTTACAGCAAGCAACATGTGTTACAAAGGCATTTCTTTACTCATTTTTTTTGTTTGCAAAACTCGCATACACATGGTGGTAATTTATTGAATAATAAATTAACGATGTGTAAAATTTAAATTTTTCAAATAAAAATTAAAGTGAGAAAGTTGCTAATTATCTAATTTATTATTTGCAATTTTGTAATTAAATAAAATCGTTATTTAAAAAGAAAATGTGCACGTGTATAATAAAACATAATAATACCATACGCATACCATAATAGAAAAAACACAACATTTCTAAAGAGCATATTTTTTATATTTTAATGACAAAACAATTGAATTAAGAGAGAGCATTACATAATTTCGATGCGTGCACCATTTTTACTACCGCACGATGACGATTTTAAATTAACAATTAAAAAAAAAAATGAATTACAGTATACGACGGTAGTAATACTTACTTGTATTATAGTTTAATTTTTGAATCGCAGCCGCGCGCGCGGGACCATATACCCACCATATTTTACTTATATACAACAATAATAATAAAACGGTATATCGTAGTATACGGAGAAATGTACGAAAAAAAGAACGCTGTTTCGTGACCAATTTTAATCATTATAATTAATAACTTAACAATACGAAATTGTATTTTTAAGCGCAATTACACGCGGAGGAAATTCGACTGCTTAGCGTAGTATACAACAATTTTTTTTCTTCTTGCTTGCTGTTTCATGGCGGAATTACATGAATTGGACGTGTTAATAATTAATTTTCACGTTTCGTTTACGATTCTCGCTAGTAGCAAATTTCTAATTTATATTTTTCTGGGTAGTAATTTTCATTGTCCAACTAGAATTTTAGATAGTATCTCCGCATAAAATTTGTAAATTTTAAATTTTGTGCGGGGTTGTTCTTTTCGTCAAAATTGTTTGAAATAATTTGCATTTGCCATCAAAATTTATTATCTTATTGATGAAAATGTGTTATTTGCACTGAAATGATTACCTATGCAACTAAATTTACAAAATATCGTTCAATTTTTATTTTTTTTACGATTTTTTTTTATGATTTTTGGAATATTTTAGCATTTCAAGTATCTCATTGATTATAATTTATTCTTACAATTAATTAGACCGAAATTTTTATTTATGTAACTCAATTTTATAATATATCGTACAACTTTTAGTGATCAAATTACATTTTTAGTATCTATACGAATTTTTAAACATTCAACTTTGTTCGGGATTATTTTTTGCATGAAAGTTGTTGACGATTTTCTTTTTTGATTTTCATCAAAATTTTTCGAAATAATTTGGATTTCCCGCCAAAATTAATTGTTTCATTGGTGATAATGTGTTATTGGAACAAAATTTTTAATTTTTGGACGATTATTTTATATGTTTTTTGGAGCTTTTCACTAACGCATTTAATAATTTTCAGTAAGATAGTTAATATTTAAATTTGCTGCCAAAATCAAGTGTCTCATGGATTATAATAGATTATTAGACCGAAAGCATCACTTATTTAACCAAATTTTATAAAAAGTCGTTGAATTTTTGTTGACCAACATTTTTATTATCTCTACGAATTCCTAAACAACAAATTTTGTATGTATAGGATTTTTCTTTGCGTGGAGGAAATTTCCTGACGATTTTCTTCCGATTTTCTTTGATCTTTGACATCTCCATCAAATTTTTTAACGAGCTTCAACACGAACTGCATTATTCTCTATTTTTTTAACAACTTTGATAAAAAATCTTTAAATATTTTGATGCAAAATGCAGAAAATTTAAAAAATTTCTTCACGCAATTAAAAATGTCGTAGAGATACTAAAAATCTATAAGTTGGTTGATTACAACTAAAAATTCTATACTAATCAAGAATTTATCAATAATTGCTTAACGCGCTATACATACCAATTATAACAATTGTTGAGAAAAGCACAGTTGCACATTGTGTATGTATCCAATTTCTATCATTCGATTAAAACGATCACAAACCGCTAATTAGCATCATTTGCTGCAATAATTAAAAGAATGCACAATCGCATTAATTAGCCAATAACGCGCTGCTACTGCTACGACGACGACGACATTGTGCCATTTTTTTCCAATCGCCCGATTAAGCGGCCGACGACCGTCAACCCGCCACCGTGAAAATTTGCATTTCACTTGACCACCCTCATGTTTATGCATCGAATAGATTTGCACATACATACATACATACATACATTCGAAGTGGATCAAAGACCTTTTTCTCCTCGTATACGGTGCTGTGCGCGCACTTTCTTTCTCGCCTGGCGTGAAACGTATTAAAACGATGTGCTGCTGCTGTCTGCATGCAGCTGTGACGATGTGTGTACGTGTGTGGGTTTTGTTATATCTATGCATCGGCGATGAATTATTGATCGGCCAATCGATTAGCGTTTGATTTATCTGAAGAAAGTCGTTGATGGTGTATTGTCGATTTTGCATATTATAGAAATCCGATAGGTTTGTCGTTTACATTATTGAGGAGAGACACACCGTGGAATTTGCTTTTTTCCTCTTTATTTTCATTCGAGTTTTTATTGCGCGCGCGATAAAAGCGTACATGCATATTTATTGAATAATTAATTAACGATCTGTAGAGTTTTACATATTTCATTGGGAAATGCGGCGAGGAAAGTTGTTCATTATTTATGTGATGATTATTTGTATTTAATAGAAATGCTAAGCAA